>APFE030384811.1:110079-140596 GCA_000404065.3 Pinus taeda
TTTTTTTTTTCGCCATTTAATTGAGCAAAGAAATTTTGAAAACTTAGCCATTTAATTGAGCAAAGAAATTTTGAAAACTTAGTTATCTGAGAACCCTATTCAAAATTTCCCTAGTATACTACAGTGGTATCAAAGCTCAAACATGAAGCCACCCTGTGAGTACATAAGTTTTGAATGCTTCCGGAGGACACAAGCAATGTCACAGTAAGGAAAAGGAGAAGCACCCATCGTTCAATTATGGGGGGTAGAGAAGGGCAAGGGGAACAGGATCCTGGCATCTTACCCAATAGTCAATACAATACTCTAGGGATAGCAGCAAATGACCGGCATATTATTGCAGGGACAACAGCAAGGGCAACAATTGATTCAAGGGCAACAGGATATAGCCCAGATATTAGCTCAAGGACAGCAACAATTCAATCAGTTAATGGCTTGACTCTTAGGAAACTGTTGTTCGCAACAACAGGACCACCACTGAAGGTAGCGGTAACCATAATCCTAGTCCTACTGTACATACAAACACCAGGGCACCTAGCAGAGGCGATTACAGACTGTTACTTCCTCAATTTATAAATAATCGAGCAACAACAGCCCATGAAGCAGCAGAGTCGAACAGACTCTTTGATGACTACTCCCAGGGGTATGCAGCACTGGAAGAGAACATCCAAGCAACCCTAACTTTCCAGGAATACAGCAACATCAGATTCCATAATAGACCCAGGGAACAACGAAATTCTGAACTATTACACAAAGTAAGTAAACCTTCCCTTCCCTCATTTGATGGATCGTCAAAATGCTCAACCAGGGCTTGGGTGCAAAAGTTGGACACCTATTTCCGACTCAACCCCATGTAGTAAAAATACATCACAAGCAGTTATCAAAGTAAGAGAAATCACATAATCTAGCTGCCCCTAGATTTCTCAACATGGTATCAGAGCTGAGGTGACAAGCCAAGGAAAGGCAGCTTAAAGAAGAACACTCAAGGGCCAAAGCACAAGAACATCATCAAGAGCATCAATCATCAAGAAGGATTGTTCATCTCAAGGATTATCACATCTCAAAGAAAGAAGACTTCAAAACCCTAGCTCATCTAAAGAAGGGTTATTCACTTGAAGCATTCTTGAGAAGCTCACATCGTCATCACAAAGAAAATATCTATAGGACCCTACCTCCACCCAAAGAAGGACTACACATTGAAGCATCTTGAAGTCTCTACATCCAAGGGAAGCAAGAGGAGGCGTTGTCATCATCATCAAGGAATCAAGGTGATCTCCCTCTCTTTGAAGTTTCACTTTTGAAAGAAGACATCTTCTATTATCAACATCATCATCAAAATCAAGAAGGCACCAAGTTGAAGATATTGTCATCAAGAAGCATCTTCACTTGACAAGTAAGTACCTTTATATTTATGATTGAATCTGCTATCAAAATTACTCATTTTGCAAGGAAAGCAACAAATTGGTTGGGTCGCCAAACTTTCTTGCATGGAAGAAGAGGACAAATTTGATCCTCATAGAAAATGAAGTCATTGAACATGTTAAGGGCCCAATCACTAAACCTCCAAAAGAAGAAGCTCGAGCACTGGCGAAAGGGGAAAAAAGGGCTCAAAGGATTCTCATAGAATCCTTCAAAGATCACCCCATTCCATATGTAGCGAAGTTAGAGACATCAAAAGACATATATGAGAAGCTAGTAGAACTGTTCTACATAAGTACCGTTGGAGAAGTGATAGCTTTGAGAAACAAGCTATACAAAATGAAGATCTCGAAGGAAGATGGAATAGACTCATACTTTATGAGGGTATCAGAAATAAGAGACCAACTCCAATTGGGAGAAATAATGTCCGATAAATAAATGACCACCATAGTGCTCAATGCGCTACCAAAGGAATGGGGCAGCTTTACATCAAGCATCTATGGAAAGAAGGAAGCTACCCCATTCAATGAACTTTGGTCATTGTGTAAAATTGAAGAAACCGGGTTGAAGGCAAAAAGCAATGTAGGATCAAACGAGCAAGTTCAAGCATTTGCTACCATGGCTAGGAAGAAAGGAAAGTTTGGAAGATTTGGTCCTCAGAAAAAGAACAAGAAGGATATGTCGAAGATCCAATGCTATGAATTGTCATGAATGTGGGCACTACAAGGGAAATTGTCCTAAACTCAAGAAGGCCAACAACAGAAGAGGAAGGGAAGACGTACATATCACCAAAGAAGTGGGAGAACTTGAAAAGAAGAAATCAAAGGAGGAAGTAAGAGATCTCTATTATAACTAGGATAATCTCCTCCACTAAGCTCTTTTCAGTTTTTGTAAGTAATAGTTGTCATGGCAAGAAGCATTGTAGGCATGATAGGATGCATCATAGTAGAAGATGGCATCATATTAGAAGCATACCATGGAAGCAAGAGCTCATGACATCATTAGAGAAGCTTGAAAGAATCGCTGAAGTAGAAGTCTACATGGATATAGCAGTCATCATATAAAGTAAGTAGCTCTTGGTAACCTCGTTGAAAGCATATATAGTAGATATGGTTGAAAGAAAGTCATCTAGATGATAGAAGCAATTCATCATACATCATCATCATGAGAAAGTAGCTTCTGTCGGATGAGGATAATCAAGATCCTCCATTGGAATCTTCATTAGAAGGTTCATCTCTACTTGGAAGAAGCAAGTATCTTGTTGATCATTCCACCTTGAGTGGGATCCATGGTTTAGAAGAATGATGGTGTGGTGATAGGCAAGTGCAGCAAGTCAAGATGATTGAAGTACTCTCAAATTTCAATCAAGGAAAGAAAGTTGTCGAAGGAAGTCTAGACGACCAAAAGGAGAAAAGAGTTATGTACATATTTGATAGATTAAGTCATGTCATCATATAGTTGTTGACAGCATGGGTAAATGCTCCACCTTTTGAGCATGATCAAGGATCTCTTTGAAAAATGCATGAAGGCATGGTTCACATATTGACAAGATAAAATCAACATAATATGTCCTCATATGGAATATGAGGTGGTTGACATAGATAAAGGAACTATGGATGAAAGTTCCTGGGGAGCAATATGTGAAGAAAGAAAGAAGAGATCATGAAAGATGTAACTATGGTCACATAAGAAAAGGGAATTCAACATCCGATGACTAGAAGAATTGATCATGACATCTCCATAGAGAAGAAGACCATGATAAGGTATGTAAAGAAAGGAGACCCTTGACATATGAAGTCTTGGACATGTACTTATGAATGTGCAGGATGTTGATGTTGCAAGCAAGCAAGATGTCATGATGAAAATCCATCACAAAAGGTAATTCTGATTTGATGTTCACTTTTTATTTTTGAACAACATCTAGATGGGTTGATACAGGACTACAGAAAAGAGGGTTGTTGATGTCATCTATAACTAACACTCATGTGGTTGGATGGAAGATCCTAAAGTAAATACGACTTGGAGGAGGTAGCTAAAAGCCAGATGTGGACTAGAAGATCACTTTCCGATGAATAGAAGGATGACATGACTGATGTAGCTCATGAAGGAAAGTGATGGATGGTCGATGCCCTACGACTAATGAAAGCTCCATTATGAAAAGGATGAACTTCATGACATCGAAATAATGAGCCCCACAAGTAGCTGAGAGTCCCACGATCCGTACCTATAGTAGAAAGCTTCTGGAAGCAAGTCCCTGGATAAGAGGGAGCTTGGGTACATTCCTTTTATAGGAATGGGTACATCCTCCCTAGTTTAAAGGGAGAGAGAGAGAGAGACATCATTCTTGCCTTCATATTATAAAGAAAGAATGGAGGATTGGGTAAAAATCTAGCATCTGATACTTTTTAAGGATGTGGTAAGGCATCCAAGATAAGAGTAGTCGAAGAGGACCGATATTCTTTGAGGACTAGGAATCCAAGATAAGGATAGTCCTAGAAAGACATACTCTATGAACACCAAGGTGGGGTATGTGCCTTTGAGAGACAAAGATGATAGTGGTTGTCAGTTATTGGTCTCACCAGCATTGTGCTCTGATCTTGTGGAGAGATATAGTTGTTATTCAAGGCCTTGCTATGTGACAATGTTGGTTGGTATAATGGAAATAGATGGCTTACCAATTCGACTCTTCTTATGAGAATTCTTCAAATTAAGAATGTCCAAGTACCTTATATGGATTATTAATACCTCCCTAGTTGAGAGGGAGTGTTGAAATATTTAACAAGGTTCGGTCTTCACAATGACATATGTAATCAAAATTTTCTCTATTTAATGAAAAAAGAAAAATGAATTTATTATTGTTATTCTTGAGGCATGGGTTTCATGCTCAAGGGAAATTTATTTTTAGGTCAAGCACCCATTGAGTGCTTCTAGGGCTTGTCATTGAGTCTACAAATCAATTGAGTCATTGTCATGTATAAAAGACCATTTTGGGCATGTTACATATTGTAAAGAAAATTTATTTGAATCAAAAGAAAGTCAAGACCCTTCAAGACCTAGTCAACCTAAAGATAGCAATTTGCACCCCTCAAAAGGCTATAAATAAGAAGGAACTTGACCTCATTTGGACATGCTACCCACCATTTTGTGGGTGATATCCCTAGGAGAAAAATATTTCTCCAAGATAGTCCTCAACCAGCAACCCCTTGCAACCATCAGCTAGTTCATTGAAGAAGTAAGCCTCTCAGGAGGTCAAATAACAAGGACTTAAGGGATTGGGATACTCCTTCACAAGTCTTATCCCATAAACCTAACCCTCAAATCCTCTCTTCCTTTCCATAGATTACCTAGTACCATGCTTACAAAGCAAGCAATCTTCATCCTTCAAATTCTGGGAAAGGGTCATGTGGGTCACTCATATCTACTGACCTATCCTTCCTTGGTGACTCCACACATACCGGGTCTCCTCCCATCGGTGAAAGTTTGTAAATAGAAGGGAGCATTAGCTGAGGCGACAATGGGCTAAGACTCCATTTGTTGCCCTTGGCCTAGCATTTGCCCTTTAGGGATTCCACTTAGGTCCCTTGCTAGTTTGAGTGATAACAAGACACACTCTAAAACAAGTTTGATCTCCTCATGAAAGTAGTTGGAAAAGAACAAAAAAGAAGTAAAAGAGCAAGATCAAAGTTTTGGCTCTCTCTCTCTCTCTCTCTCTCTCTCTCTCACACATGTTAGAGTTTCTACAATTTTTGGGCAAATCGAGGTGCTGGAAAGTTGTTGGGAAAGTTGAAGCGCTAGAAAGTTGTTGGGCAAGTCGAAGTGTTGTCGGGCAAGTCGAAGTGTTGTTGAGTAAGTCAAAGTGCTAGGAAGAAACTGTTGGGTCGAAGTTCTAGAAGAATTTGTTGAGCAGATCGAAGTTCCAAAAGAATTTGCTGGGCAGGTCGAAGTTGTAGAAGAATCTGCTGGGAGGTCGAAATTTCAAAAATTGTTGAAAGGAAAGCTCGTCAAGGAAAAAGGTTTGACTTGGTCTTGGAGGGTCTTGGTCAAGGGTCATAGGTTTTGGAATTCATCAATTGAAGATTCTATAAGAAGAGAAGAATTCTTGCGGGTTTTCCTCTCAATTGGAGAGGTTTTTGCCCTGGTTGGTCGCCTACATCTTGTGTCCTTTGTCTTATTGTTCTTTATGGTTTGGTAGTCGTTTGATGAAGAGAATACTAATAATAATCAACTGAAAGAAGAAGTTAATCAAGTTAAGTAAAAAATACATCACAAGTAGTTATCAAAGAGAAATCATCTAATCCATCCATCCAACTTCAACAACAATAGATTTGAAAACAAAATTCAAATCATGGAGCACATTGGGGCCCATGATCCTAATTGCTTTGATTATTTGCAGAAATTTGTAATGAACGATAATGCATGTATAAAATATCCAATATAAGGACAAAGTTAAATGCATTAGGATAAATAATTTATTAATTATATAAATGATAATAATGAGTATGAGATGATACAATGAACCTTGTGATGATATACTTAGATGCATTAACTAGCCATAAAGGTGAATGGTTATGCCTCTTGGTTTATTAATTATTGTTATTATGTAATATTTAATCATGTCTTTTATATTCACTACATTGCCTTCTCTTCAAGGGTGCTTTGTCTTCAAAGCATGTAATGCTTTAACTTGATTGTTTGTCCCTAATGTTGTCATAGTTGGAGAAATGCCATGGTATAATTTTCAAATTGTTGTGTCACACTGTATATGGATTGATCCATCCCATGTCGAACTTCATTGGGACCTTTTGTTGGTTTGTTGTTTGGACAAAATTTCTCATCTTGTGCTTCCAAGTAAGGTGTTCATTTCATCCCCACTTTATTTTGGAATTGTGGTTCCTTTGTAAATACTAAGAATATTGTTTATATTGTTATTGATTTTGTTGTTGGTCACTATTGTCCCCTATGTTCCCCTGCTCCCACCCCCGCACCCCCTAGTTCTCTCACTCACGGTGGGATTGAATATCGAGGCATTATGTGCAAGTGAATCTTCTAGCACCACTTTAGGCCTTTGAGTTGGCTCTTGGGCCAAAGAGGGTACCCTCAATACTTCCTAAGTTTTATTCTCTAAGGTCCAACCAATTTTGTTGAGGAGGCCAAGTGATGCAACGTGGTAACCTCCCTAGCTTACAACCAACAAAACAAATAGAAAGGTGATGTATGTTGATGGAGGGAGACTAGGAAGAATGATCAAATTCTGCCAGGCACAAGCTTAGCTAGTTCACATCAAAGGGTTGCCTAATCATACCTCCATCCTTAAAAGATAAATGACAAAAGGAATGATTGTGAACTTAAGGGGAGGTCGAACACTACTTTCCTGATACAAAAACCCATTAGAAGAAAACCAAATCAACAAGGAAAGCACAAATACATTGGTTCCTTCAACAACATATGAGACAAAAAAATGTAAAACAGGGAAACAAGGATAAATTGCATGAGTGTCATTGAATCATCAGTGGCAAAACACCTTAGTCTTGATTACAAAAACAAACCCATCAGTTCATTTGATAAGCTTTAAGCGATTGTGGCTCTAAAGCACCCATTATTTAATACAACCAGGGCACTAGGGGTAGGGGCTATAAAATCATTGTTGTAGACCCAATTGGATCCCTTTAATAATTATGCTACTCAGATAATGCCTACAAAGAGAGAAGGAGAATGAAAGGAGTGAATAAATTGGCACCAATGTTGTAGATCCTTCTAATCAGCCAACTGCTCTATATTTCGAGAACCTAATAATGCAAATCTCCAAATGATCCTCCTTTTGTGTTGTTGTGGCTGCTTTTATAGCCTCTACCTTCTCAAAATGGTAGGTTGAATGAATCTGTGATTTTCAGGAAAGGTTGTTGGGCCATCATGTTGATCTTATTATCAGAGAAGCCACACTAGGAGACAACCCAAAAATGGTTACTTGTCCACTTCTATCCCTTTCTAGCTTTAGATCATTCCCCTTTGAGTGCCAATTTGGTGGTGCTTCCGGTCCTAATGGTTGCTAAGAGTGGATGACAGATGACCATGAATGTTGCAATTAACCCGCACAAGTGTTGGTGGCTACCCCCATTGCCTTATTGGTAAAACTTGCCATCTCCCCTCTACTCACGACTTCTAGTACTCATTTGGCCTTCGTAATGGAGTGGTAACTTGATGGCAAGGAGCAACATTACGCTTGAGTGTTTTCATTTTCCATGGACCACTTTCTTCTTTGTAGGGTAATCAACAATCTTGGTGAAATTCCCATTGAAGTCATTTATGTGCTTTCAAACAAAGCAACATAGCAACTTTTGATTAATTGTGGATATCTCGTGATGGTACCATTGGAGGAATCTTTAAAGGGGGACACATGGCAAGCACTTACTGTTGCAAGGATCTGAATCCCCTCAAATGTGAATCCTTTGCCAATTGAATATGAGATATTGATTTTAGACAGCAGGGATGATCTTCATTGTTCGCAAGCCTCCAAGGCTTTTCCTACATTCCTCATAGGGCCAGGCCAATTAAGATGTCAATATAATATCGTGAGAGGAACTACAGTCATTGATCTACCCTTCACAAGGAAACCTCACTTAATCTATTCTCACAAGAGAAATTTAAGTTATTTACAATGCTCTCTATTTTTTGAGCCCACGCTTGCGTTAACCACTACAATGCTTTGTGGATTGTTGATCTACTTTTTGTAGCGAAAACCTCAATGGTAGATCTACTTTTGCAACACTATAATTTTGGGCCTCCCAGTATCATGTCCCCCCACAAACAATTTTGGACTATCAATCTATCTTGTTGAGGGTAATCTCAATCATTCTCAACACCAACAAGGCCTTGCTCTTTATATTTCCCTAGATCTCCTACAAATGATAGTGGACCATTGATCTAATTTCAAGGGAAAATTCTTGACTGTCTGTAGTGCTTGATGAATTTGTACCCGCCCTCCCCCTCCCCGCTTTCCCCTAATCATTACAAGATGATGTGGACCATTGATACACTTGCATAGGTGTAATCTCTATCATTTGTAGTGATAAATATACCTTTAAATTACTAAATATCCCAACCAATGTGATACCATATGAGTCATTAACCAATTCTTTGTGGGGAAGATCCTTGCCATTCATGGCACTTTATAATCTTAGGTCTCTTGAATCCTAACCTCCTGCGAATGAACCACAATTGTTGATTTGTTTCGATGGGAGGATTCTCAACCATTGGTGTACTCCTTCAAAAATGCCTACTCTTCACCCATGGAGTTAAGTAATAAGTTTGCTTGGATTTCAGTATGAATTTCACCCTTGATTTACAAGGATGTGGCCGTGGATGGGGAACATGGAGCCCAATGTGGTTGGCCAAACTTTCTTAGAGGGTGGTTGAGCACTTTGGATAGGGACAAAATTCATAGAGTTTGTGATGATGGAAAAAGGTAGTCCTTCTATCAATTTTGAACAAGGTGCCTAAGGTCAAAAAATTTCGATTGGGGGGGGGTGGGGGGGGGCACGGGCTTTTCAGGTAATAATAGTTCAGAATCACTCTTTTAATTCGAATGACCTTCTAATTTGTGTTTTAATTTTTGTGTTATCAATTGATAACATTCCAAACAAGTGTAAATCCGATTTAATGATATTAATTAGATCTATACTATTTCCATTCTCCAAGGCCTATATTTCTTTGCCTAACAACCTTTTTATTTCATTTGGGTCATCCATTACTTCTTTATCAATCATTGATTCCTAGCTAGTAGGTTGTTCTAACACTTTTTATTGTGATTACTACTCCTTCACCTTCTTGATTTGTGCAACCTGTTGAAAAATGTAACTAAGTTCAATCTTCATAATGCCTATTGTAATCATGATTTTATGTATTTGATGAAAAGAGAAGAGAAATTTATTATTGTCATTCTTGATGCATGGGTTGCATGCTCAAGGTAAATTTATTTGTAATTCAAGCACCCATCGAGTGCTTCTAGGTTTGTCATAGAATTATGAAGTCAAAAGAGTCATTGTCATACATGTAAGACCCCTTTGGGCATGTTGTATCTTATAAAGAAAAATTGTATAGAGTCAAAAATGTCATAAAGACCCTCCAAGGCCTTGTCAAGCAAGTTGCCCTACATGAAAGATCAAGTCAGCCTCATGGAAGCAATTCGTACCCCTGGAAAGCCTATATATAAGAAGGAACTCGACCTCATTTGAAAACAACAACAAGCAAGTTCAATCTTCAGCAGAAAGAAGCCGCAATACCGGAAGAAAGGAATGAAAATCAAGGATAAGAAGAAAAGAAGCAAGATCAAAGTTTTGGACCTCTCTCTCTCTCTCTCTAGTGTTAGGGTTTCTAAAGTTGTTGGGAAAGTCGAAGTTGTTGGAAGTTGTTGGGCAAGTCGAAGTTGCTAGAAGTTGTTGGACAAGTCGAAGTTTCTAGAAGTTGTTGGGAAAGTCGAAGTTTCTAGAAGTTGTTGGGATAGTTGAAGTTGTTGGAAAAGTTATTGGGGTCGAAGTTGTTGCTTGAAGGTCAAAGTTTATTGCTGTAAAGTTGTGTAAGGAAAACTCATCAAGAAGGATGGTTGACTTGGTCTTGGAGGGGTCTTTGTCAGGGGTATTAGGTCTTGGAGTTCATCATTTGAAAATTCTATAAGAAGAGAAGAATTCTTGTGGGTTTTCCTCTTAAGAGGAGAGGTTTTGACCCTAGTTAGCAGCCTACATTTTGTGTCCTCTTGTCTCTTTGATCTTCATTGTTTGGTAGTTGTTTGATGATAGAAAACACAATAATAATCAAGTTAAAGAAGAAGCTAATCAAGTTAAGTAAAAAGACATCACAAGCAATTATCAAAATAAGAGAAATCACCTAATCTAGCTGCCCGTAGATTTCTCAACACAGCCAACCTTAATTTTCTTCATCTTTCTTTAATAATTCCTTGTCAAATTTCTTCTTGAGATCTAAAATTTTTTTTGTGACACTTTCTCATTTAGTTGATGTTTTGCAAGATCATCCTCTAATTCTTAATTTGAGACTCAAATTTCTACATTTTCACATTCTTTGAATAATCATTTGCATTAGCTATTCTCTGACAATTGCGACAAAGGAAATTTTTATTTTTTAAGGTTGAAAAATATTCAAACCCCATTGCACAAAAAGGACAATAAGTTGAATTATTGTGGAATTCATACTACTTTTGCAAGATCATCCTCTAATTCTTAATTTGAGACTCAAATTTCTACATTTTCACATTCTTTGAATAATCATTTGCATTAGCTATTCTCTGATAATTGCGGCAAAGGAAATTTTTATTTTTGAAGGTTGAAAAATATTCAAACCCCATTGCACAAAAAGGACAATAAGTTGAATTATTGTGGAATTCATACTACTTTTGCTTATATTACCATGGTCTATGTGTGTGTATTCCTTTGTCAAAAGTACTCTCTCAACTGTATTTTTTACCTTTGTTATGAATTATTCAACCAACATGGTATTTTAATCTCCAAACAACAATAATGCAACTATGGTTATATTGATATAATTCCTTTTTGTTTGGAAATCAATAACATCTACCTTGTATGGTGGCACCCAAACAACAATGTTCTTCTAGTGATAGTTTGATAGTAGTGATCATTACAAGAACTAGATAACCCTTGTATATGTGGCTCTAATTCATGGCAATTGATTTCTTGAGGCTTAACTTGATATTGTTGAAGCATATTTTCGCTATGATATCCAAAAAGTATGGATCTAAGGGTGACTAACTTTAAATTCTTTTATAGTTGCATTAGCATCTATTCTCAACATGCAACTAGTTATGACGAAGACGTCAGTGGGACCATAATTATCTAATTATGATCACTTCTAATAATATTCATTCAACTTATTAAATTATTTTATAGTTGCATTAGCATCTATTCTCACCATGCAACTAGTTATGACGAAGACGTTAGTGGGACAATAATTATCTAATTATGATCACTTCTAATAATATTCATTCAACTTATTAATTATGCCAATCAATTGATGTTGCTTCCATTGTCAAGGCAATTTAAGGAATCAATGTGGTTTTCCTTCTCTAAACTAGCCTTTTATAGCAATCACCATTATAGATTTGAGATCCAATTTTTTAAGACCCACTATTATTTGAAACTCTACACAAAGGCACAGTCTAATTGTTTTACATTTTGGCTGGAATTCAACAATACAATTTTTGGCAAGATTATGATTTTTCATTTTTTAAAATGTATTTTTGAATGCATAAATGGATTCAACGCCTTGAAAAACCCTTGAACATTTGGGTTATGCAACTCAACAGCTCAAACTTGTGATTCCAACAAATTTCTGCTGAGTTTTTAGCAAAATTGACTAGAAAATATGACCAGAAAAAGGCCAAAATGCAGAAGAGTTAGACTACGGCCTATATAAGTGATCTATTTTTCCTCTATTATGATGGTTTTTAACCTATGAAACTAGATTTGTCCAAAACAGGCCATGTGTTTGAATCCCACGAATTTGACACGATTCGATGGGAATTCGAATCCAAAAATGGGACACGACATGTCCTAACGGGATACGACATGTCCTAACGGGACACGATCGAATCTTGGTCGTGTCCCTTTAGGACACATCACGCCCTGATTTTGGGATTCGAATCCCAAAAAAGTGAGGGTTTATGAGGTTTATGAGGGAGGGTTTATGAGGTTTGTGAGGGTTTATGAGGGTTATTTTTGTTAGAACCGTACTAGCAGCTATGTACCCATAAGGATTTTTCAAGACTCGATTTATTTTAGTCCTTGTCATGATTGCACTACCAAGGAGTGTTATTAGGACCAGTTGATCCACACTGGTACAGATGTTCAGTCTTCAAATCAGTAGCTGAACCAGATCAGGGGGCTAGTTCAGACCCATTCACAACTGGTTTGGTACTGACACCAGCTGGTTCACACCAGTTCACACACTAATGGACTATGGGAACACCAGTGTTGAGGGGAATGAAAAATAAAGGGAAAAGAGAAGACCCTTCCTCCTCACTCCCAAACCCTGAAATGCGCAAACTTTACATATTGGTGCCTAATGGTTAAGATATACCTATGTGTGTGTGTGGATCATTAAATTTTGCATATTTTGTGTTTTTTTAGTAGACTGGTTCACGGGCCTATTTTGGCTTTGTACCAGTCTAACTGTTGGTTGGTTCTGATTCTAATAACACTGACTAAGTGTGGACAAAATCAAATTACTGAAGTCGAAGTATATATTATATTATTTTAGCACAGCCTTAGATATCATCAAATCTTTACCATTAGACATGTTATCTTTTAACATTGCATTCTGCCACTAATGTCTCCACTGCCAGTGATTCTCTGTATGCATGATTTGTCCATGCTATTGACATTATGTGGTTTAGAATCTGATGAGTAAAATTGTTGGGAACCTATCTACATTACAGTAAAACTAACAACTAGATGAAGATCTATGTTTGAAATCAATGAATCTGTATCATTAATGAGAATTTGTGTAAGAAATATCTAGTTTTTAATATATATTATATATATATATATATAATATATATATATATATATATATATATATAACGAATCCTACGTGTCCTATTCCGAGGGGTCAATGTGTCTGAATCCGACACTTGAATCCCTGTATCCTACAAATCCCAAATCCCTGTGTCGGGTGACTTAGCTTTTAACAAGTTTCAATGCAACAATCTTCTTCATTTTCCTCTTCAATTTGCAATGGAATGATCTTGCCTTTCAATGAATTCAAAAATTTAAATGGCCAAAAGCTAGTTTGTGGTCAAGGACTTGGAAGGAGCTCTAACACCACTTTGATGAACAACAATAGTTCATGTATAGAATATCCAACATAAGAAGGGCAAAGAGTTGAAATGTATATAGGATGAATTGTTATATAACTGAAAATGAATGAGTAAGAGATTAATACAATTGGCCTTGTGAAGATGTACTTATACATCGAATAATCACAAAGATGAAGGATCATGTCACTTAGTATATTACTATGATGGTGGTAGTAATGATGATGAAATGCTTAGAGTCGAAATGTATATAGGATGAATTGTTATATAACTGAAAATGAATTAGTAAGAGATTAATACAATTGGCCTTGTGAAGAGGTACTTATACATCGAATAATCACAAAGATGAAGGATCATGTCACTTAGTATATTACTATGATGGTGGTAGTAATGATGATGAAATGCTTATTTATGTACTTTATATTCATTACACAAACGTTCAACAGTGTTCTCCTCAATCAAAGTATTTATTGCCCCCATGAAGTAAGGGCTTGAAAGAGACATGAATATCATATTTACCAATGGCATATTCATTTTAGCAGTACCGCAATCTAAAACAATGGACACGCCATTAGAACTCCAACTAAAAAACATTCTTTCTAGCAATATCTACACAATGAGCTTCTCCTTTTATAGAAGGCTAGCACATAAATTCTCAAATGTTGGTCACTTGTAACCCCTAGGCACTTCATTCACCGTCCTAAGCATGTCTTGCCAATATGGCTCCAATGAAGGGCATTTTGAATGCATGCAATAACCTAGTTTCAAACCCTAGGGAATATCATAATAAATCGTGTTATTATTGCACTGCGAGTAGTCTTAAGAAAGTGGTAAATTAAAAAAAAAAAGAACCATAAAAATAAACAACTAAAAAAGTGACTATAATAATAATATATAATAAAATAAACTATAATAAATCCATCTTAACTCCCATCTAATATATAATAAAATAACCTTGTGTAGATTCATTTTAACCCCCATCGTTTAGGCATTGATAGGTTTTGGATTTTTTCTATCCCCCTCGATGGTTAATAGAGATGAGGTTAAGATGGATCAATGTTGGTTTATAATGAGATGGTTTATTTGATGGGTGTCAAACCAAGTGGCCTAAGTTATAAGTGACCATGTGTTAAAAAGTAAAAATGAATTGTAGATGTGCCTACTGCAGAGCCCAACCGATGAAAGTCTACAACTCCATGTAGCAAGAAAGAATAATGTCGTGGATGTATGTTTCTATTAACCATCCTATGGATATTACCATGATGTACTTAAGTTTGAAAATGAGTATAAAAAGGAAATATAAAAAAATAATATCCACCAAAAGGGTTGCTTGAGGAGGAGCAAGGGGGCTATGATACCACAAGGGGGCAAGAAAACAAGGGATGCATGGGTGAATTGGCCTTGACACTTTCCCTTTGAGAATAACTACCTTTTTGCCATGCTTTCCCAAAAAAATTCTCGTCAACCTTCAACTTGTCTATGCAAAGTAGAAGTTGATGCATCCTTTGGAAGAGAGAATGTAGACCTCATGCAAAGAAAGTCTCTTCTTGATTTCCATTCACAACTTTCTTCGATAATTCTATCCCATCACTCTCCCATTAGTCTCCTGTTGCCATCCTTGAGACATTCCTATCCTTGGTCAAATATAACTTGTATGCCTGCAAATTGGAGGAGCATCACATGACTTTGTTGGATAGTAGAGCCCACGGTAAGCTAGGGATTATTGTTGTGCATTAGGGAGGAAAATGAGATTGGTTCTTAAGGGAGAAAAATAGTTAGAATGTCCACAATAGATAAAGTCAATTATAAATCCAAAACCATCTGTTTGTGCTACGAACTGGCCATAGTTGAGGCACATGTCCATTATTCCAACATACCCACAAAACATTCAGTTGAACAAATTCTTCCTACTTGCACTAGAGTGCTAGAAGGGAAAGATCCCTAAGATGCTATAAGTAAAGAAGGAAATGGGAGATTCTTGAGAAACTGAAGCACAAAAGGGAAGGACCTTATCTTGCATTTTGTTTCACTAAGGAGAAAGAGGTCCAATCTAAATGAAATATGGGTTAAATGCCTAGAGTGTTAGTTGTTGAGGTCACTTCAAAAGTGTTTACACATGCTTGGGGGTGCTTCTATGATGTGGGGTACATGGTGTGTAGATGATCATTGGATATGTTGTGTGTACAAACACATGTGAGGTGGCTTACTCATGGATTGCTCGACCTTATGTGAATGCTTGTGTGTCAATCTTCTTTGGAGCTTGGAGACCTAGACAACATGATGGAATTCTTCATGATGTGCACATGGAGAGTGGGTGGCTTGTTTGGAGGAAAACTTGTCTTCGAGGAGAAGCATTTGGCATCCTAGAGTAGGGTGTTGAGGCCCAAATGGCATGATGATGCATGATCACTTGCATGGAAAATTATGTTTTAGTTGAGGATATTTGGGTTAAGAGAGTCATCCTATAGGTGTGGTGGACTAGGAGGAACACATGGTATAGGAAAGCGATTGAGCTTTGGAGGCTCATGGAGATGGAGACTTGTACCTCGTTAAGGAGTGTTCATGCCTTGAAGCCTTACTAGTTGGATATCTTCACCATGGAGCTTGATATGTGTCATTTGTGGAGGGAATGCTTCACATATGGGCCTATCTTATTGTGGTTAGGTTGCTTGTAGTGGATTGGGACCATTATGTATTATTGACTTCCCTTACCTCTCATATAAATAGTGAAAGGAGAGAATAATTCCATATCATCATCATTGCACTCTATTCTTTGTACTTGTCTTGTAGGGATGAAGATGTTAGGGCTCATGAAGAAACCCTAGGAGAAGACAACAATTGTTCTTGATTGTTCTTGGAGAGATTACTCTTGTGAGATGTTAAGGTTTTCTCTTGTGAAGAACATCATGGTGAGGGTGATGACCATCCATGCACATTCATTCATCACAAACTCGTGTTAGAGATGTTAGGAGTTGAGCATACATCTCTCTCTCTCTCTCTCTCTCTCTCTCTCTCTCTCTCTTTGTATTCTTCATTATATTATCTCTCTTTGCCTTGGTGCACTAGGGACCTTGAAGAACTTCAAAGGATATTTTAAGGTTAAGGTCACACCCTAAGGCAACAAAGAAGCTAGGGTTTGTGATAAACCTAGGATCGTTGTTCTTGTAGCTCTTGTGAGAAAAGAAGATTATGGTTTTGAAAACCCTGGTACAATTTGTTATACTTGATGGATGGGGAGAAGAGAAGACGATGTCTTGGACACTTGTATGAGACAAGTGTTGAAGCCAAGGAGGGCTTGACAGTGTTGATGCTAGCTTATTGTGGATCTTTGATGGTGTCTAGGTTTTCATTATTTTTGCTAGCCAAAGTTTGGGGAGACAAAGAATGCTATTGCTCTAGGTTTGCATACAACTACATTGATCCTAGTTAAAGGTGCTTTGGAGCACTAGCTTTGTGATAAAGTTGTGGTATGTACATGTGCTGTCCAAAATTGTGTAAAGCAGATTTTATTTCAACCTGTGTTATGCTTTTGATTGGGTAATCCAGCATTTGTTGTTCATGTTGATTTGACATAAGATAGTGCTAAAATAATTGAATGATTTAACATATAACTTGAAAACAAGAGGTATTTTCTGCTGTAAAATCTGCTCTAATAGAGTGATTTTCAGATCTGTTATATGCTTAAATAGTGTGCCCTAAGGGGTGTAACCTGTTGGCACTGAAGCACGTTTGTTTGGTATCTTCTCTCAAGTTGCCTAGTAATTTGGACTGAGAGGAAGTGAAGCATTTGCTGCTGGTTGCTGCTGTAATTAAATACTTCAGATCAGCCCTAAGGACGAAAATTCATTGGCATCAAAGCTGGAAAAACCCCTGTTGAGAGGTGAATTTTTTTGTTTGCATTAAAACTCAGATTCACAAAATCTACCTAGAGGAGTTCTCTTGATGGATTGACCATAGATGTACAGCAGGTTTATATGCTTGGGCACTGTCGTTTAGGCTGAGTGAGAATAGAGCCATGTAAGAGATTTCTTCGCCCTGGTGGTATTGTAGGCTAGTTTTGGGAAGGGAAACCATCACTGATTCATATGGTTGGGCATTGATCGCTCCTCAGTAACCAGATTGGTGGAAATCCATATGAATAAAGATAAGTGTTGCTCTTTAGCTTGAATGGTTTAATCTGTGTTAGTGTTTCTGCCAATTGATTCTAGGAAATATGTTGTCTCTAGGATTAATGTCAAGGTGGCTCTATTTGAAGCATTCTTAATAATAAACATGACTGTTGAATTTGGATACACCTCCCTTATGACCTACATATATGTAGTGTTAATTTTGCTGTTGTTTTATCTGCACAGTGCATATGAATTCTCACAGTTGATTAATAGAGGGTAAATTTTTATTTGTGGTGCCCCAATGCCCAAGGGAGGTGTCTGGGTGTGATATAATGCGTATATGTCCCAGGAAATTCTGTTGTTCATTTGATCACTCTCACCCATGTCAAACAGTTTTGCCAAGAGTCCAGTGTTCAATCTGTTGCAGGCTTCTTCGATTATTAAGGGAACCTGTTGTCCCTTTTTTTAACTTGCTGGTGTATGATTGCTTCACCATCGTTTCTTCCTTGGGCAACTGTGCTTCATCATGCTCCTTCCGAAACTAATTCACGTCCTTTCGGTTGATAGTGGTGCAAAACTTAACTCCCTTGTTGGGAATCCAAAGAAAATGGGCCTTTTCCAGTAAAATTATTCTTGCACTTGTTGCAATTCCATAAGCAGCTTCTAACCAATTATTAGCCTTCTTACTGTCATTGTTACATATTTCCAGAGAGATAAATGCACAACATATTTCCGTTCATTTTCTTCACCATGTGTTCTCCCTCCACCACTTGTGACGCGATATAATATTATCAAAAAATAATAACAACTTGGTTTGGTAATCAAGAGAACCTTAGGCGTGTTTTCCTAAATGGGTACACCCTTCACAGGAATCTGGCACTAATACTTTTCCATTACAAGGGAACCAGTGCTCTGGTTGACAGTGGGTTGTATTTTGCCAATAATATGAGAGAAACTTTGGAACGAACCATCATTTTTGCCACTGTCACATATTTCTCTCATTAAAAACGAAAGTAAGAACTATTTATGATACTTAGAACCTTCCAGTATAACTAATGAAAACTGCGTCAATATCAGCATAAATTAACTATTTATGATACTTAGAACCTTCCAGTATAACTAATGAAAACTGCGTCAATATCAGCATAAATTTAAGATTTTGAGGATATAAAATAAGAAAGGGGATATACTTGGATGGAATCCGATGCTATAGTATATACAGTTTTATGTATATCTTTTTCTTACGATTATTTTATGACCTACACATTGTCGTAGCTAACTATCTTACCAGTAATTTATACCATTATTTTAAATATACGTGAACTATGGGACAAATAACAAAACAGAAACCCTAATAGAGAGATCTGCGGATTCCATGAATCACAGAAAAAATAAAGGAGGGACAGAAAGATACGTACTTTTCGTCGAGTTTCTTGAGTTCTTCCTCTATCTTACCCCGCATGGTCTGTAAAAGGCTTTGATCTATCTCCCACCCTAATTCTTCGCATAATGACTCGTACAAATTTGCCATGTCTGCACCAGTTTCGAACACAAAACCAATTGATGTCAGCGGCGATGATGAGCATTATTATTTACCAGGCGACATTAGAAAAAGCAAGGATTTAGAAGAAGAATAACAGACCCTCATCCTTGATAAGATTGAAAACCTCATTCTTGAGCTCGATTTTTTCAATGTCAGGAACATCGGGATGTCTGAGCAGAAAAATCTTGTGGGCTAACACTAACTTGGGCTCTTGCTTTCCTTCTTGGGGATCCATCGTTACACACAAACCAGACAAATCTTGAATCTGTTTATGAGAAACCCCGACAGAACATATATGGAGAAATGAGAAGAAAAAAAGACAGAAGCAACCCTCACTTTTCCCCTTTACCTCTCTTTTTCATTTTGGAAATAATTTAATTTAATAGAACACCGTTACAGAGTTGTGCTTGTTTTATAAGAATGCCATTTCTCCTTTCTTATTTTTGTTCTCGTGTGACTATCGATATAAAATGCGTTGTAGTTAAAGTTTGAATCACGGAAAAAGCAAATTTCAGTAAGGAGCTTATATCGAAAATCAACATTGAATTCATATTCTTGTATTCATATTAATAGTAGTTTATATTTGTTTTTAAGGTTATGGTTAAGTTAGATTTCACATTAGTATATGTAGGACTAGGGATTCTCTTCTGTATAATGATTTGAAAGTCTATGAAAGTGTATATATTCTACTTACCTTTCGAGTTGAACTTATTACTTGTGAATACACATGTCATTAGATACTTCTTAAAAGATTCAAAGAAAGTGAGAGAAGGAGGTGTTGTTGTGTTAGCCACAAGTAGAGTTTCAATCCTACCCATTTTGCTCCAAGCCTTATAATAAAAATTGGTTTCAATGGTTCTTGATACGGTTTTGAAAGGGAATCAACAATGTTCCAAACTCTTATTGTGGAGGCTTCCAAAAATAGATCATACCCAAACTTAAACAAATTCATGTTTCTCAGAGAAGCTCTCAAAGGTTTCGAGGATAAAAAATACTACCCCGTCTCTTGAGAGTAAGGCTCTTATCTTTGTTGAGGAGGCTCTTATAAGGGAGTTAACAGGGCAGTGGTTATGCTATCAAGTGATAATATTATGGCTAGAAGAGCATTGCCTCTTGTTAATGACAGGGTGTTTAAACTCCCGCCTTTATGAAAGGGGCTACATAAGTTTCCTATCTTTATTAAAGGATAATGAAGATCTAATATTTTCAAAGCAACTCTTACTTCTTTGGGCCTCAAGGGCATTGTCTAAGCGATTGGATACTTGGATTTAATCCTATGGAAGGCATCCCTAATTTAGTTCCAATGTGGGTTTGCCTCCCACATCTCTTGTAATGTTCTGGGACAACCTCGCCTTATAGGTCATTGGCATCAACATCAAATAGTTTTTGGACAAGGTCATCTCAAAGGCATGTAAACATTTATGTGTGCATATTTGTGTCAAAGTTGATCTTGAAAACGAATTACCAAAATTCATTTAGCTAAATTTGGATGGATTGTTTGATCTTCAAGTTATGGATTATGAGCAACTTCCATTCAAGTGCAACTCTTGCCATGAGTACAACCACTTTAGCAGAGATTACAGGAAAGGACCAATATCATCAATCCCAATCCTTAAACAACTGATGCAAATGGTGGGAAAAAAGTAGTGCATACATCCAGCAAGTCCACCCACAAAGTCTAAAATTGATACCCCGTGCTCATTGCAAGCTTTGACAAATTGTTTTGAGGTCCTAAATGAGAATTAACTACAAGAGAGTGTAGAGGCATATCCTCGGGAAGGTCGTGTCGAGGAGGAAGAACACAAGGAAGCAAAGAAAATAGAGAGGGAAGAAATTAGTTGATGAGGAAGGAGTGCACAGGTTGAGGAGAAACACCCCACCCCCCCCCCCCCCCCCGCCCAACATGAGATGTACCAAAGTCAGATCCTCAAACCAACTTATATGTTCGCATTGTTAAATAGTCGATTAAATGCATGCTAGTCACAAGATGTATGATAATAGAAGCCTAAGAATGAGAAGCTGAATGAAATAGAGTGTTCATTTAATAATCTTCACTTGCTAAATTTCGTTAATGTTTTTAAGGTTTGTCTAATAATCAAGTGTACTTTTAAGATGTATATTTCTAGGTAGTCAATTTGTTAGCCAATATTCTAATTGGTGTGTAAATTTATGGTCTAAAATAGGTCATTCTATAATTTGACATATATGTTGTTACTTTACAGGTGGAAAATTGAAACTATTGTTTTATAAGGTCCATTTTAGGGGTACGTCTTGCTTTGGTAACTTGGGGTAAAAAAACTTCCAATGCATGTTTTAGGCCTTAAATAGACATTTTTGGGGTCAAAATTCTAAGAACATGGTTTGTAACCTCTTAATGTTTTTCTACACGTCAAGAGATTTCTAATGATGTGATCACCTCAATTGGAGTTTGTATGAGGAAGTTATGCCTCCTGCAAATTGACCTATCTTGTTGATCACCACAATACCAAGTGGATGGCATGTCGGCTTCCATTACCTGCACATGTAGAGCTAGTTGTGTGTGTGTTTTTAAAAATATTATAAGGGGTCTAAAACCATAACCTTAATCAAGAGTTAAGGCATGCAAAAATCCTATCCCCCTTAGAGATGACTATCAAGCCATGTTAAACATTAAGCTACTAGGAAAGGAAGGGGTTAATGTGTTAATGTGTGTTTGCCATTATATCTTTTCTATTTTATTAAGAATCTTTTTATAGCAAGAAATTGACTCCATATATGTGTGTATGTGTGTTTGCACACACACACACACACATACATATATATACCCCCCTAAGCATCCATAAATCGTCAATCTATTTTCCATGAATTAGAATACAATTGTAGTTCCTTAATTGAAACTACAAAACCATGGGAAAAGCCACCATGCACCATAAAACTGCTAAAAGCAAAAACCATGTGTTGAAAATTTCCCAAAAAATGCAAAAAGCCACCCAATTTTTTTTTAATATTGCCCTATAACCTTGCCTAAGGGGTCTTCCGCCCCAGTGAGAACCCCTCAAGCAAGGGGGCTTTCCCCCCCTAAGACCCCTCCCTGTGCCCAATGCAACATATAACAAATTGGGATAGTCATGCAAAGAATATAACACATACCCAACATGATTGAGCTTTGAGTTAGACTCCAGGGAACTGGTCTCCGGTGCTTCTCCTTAACCCTCCTAAGCTCTTAAGACTTCAAATCTATCATTGAAGTGATTGGGAAGATATGATTGTGGCCTTTTTATAGGCTAGGACCTCAAAAGATGATTAATTTAGTGCCTTTTTGAAACTTGGTTGAATGGTTTTTGCTCAAAATTATTTTGAGTAGTTTTATTCGAAGATGGTCGAGTGTCTTGAACTCTTAAACATTTTTTAGCAAAATGGCCATATTCATGAAAATCATTACACTTGAAAGGGATCTGCTAACATTTGAATAAAATTTCAACCCTCTAAGTTGAGTTGAATTGCCTTCGTTAATCCCTTTTCAAAATAAATATCCACATAGATTCTAGCACAAGTGCAAATGTTCCCTTTTGTTTTTGCTTAATCAATGTAAATGACCCAACTTATCTCCAATAATTTTAAAGGAGGCAATTCCCCATAAAATAATGGGAAGAGATAGTAGTCTAATCGATAGAGGAGTAGAAGAAATTTCCATATCATGATCAAAATCAAGAGTCCAGTGGGAAAGGAACATTCCCTTAGTGCCCACGAGGTAGGGACTTGATCTGAAGATTAGGTATCTCCCTTTTGAAATTTCAAATGTAAAAACATAGAAACCTTTCCTGTGGTGGAGTAAAATAATAGTTCTTAGAACATCCTAGTTTTGTGCAATCCATTTTACTATTCAAGGACTAGGCAAAAAGCCTATAAACTTACCTTTAAACCTCTCTCATGAGAAAAAAATATTTCATTTTTTCCTTAGAGGATCCCGTGTCCAAATTGGGGATGGTTTCGATCCTTTTGGTAAACTAAATTTTTGAAGACATTTCTCACTAGTGATTCTAGAAGATTGAATTAAAGAAGCAAATACCTCTTCATTAACAATGGAAATCTCACCCATGATGGAACTAGAGCAAGAATAGTGCAAATCCAATGATTAGAATAAAATGCCACAAGGACCTGTCAACCAATAAGTGTTACTCGCAACTTCCAAAATAGGCCTTGATTGCAACAAACAAGTCTATTAACAATGATTTATTGTAGGTAGTGGCTTAGGGTGAACTCTAGCTACCTAGGCGATGCCTACAAAGAAAAACTCATGTGCCCTTACCCTCATTTTTTTCATTAACCAAGTAGGTGTTAAGCCATGAGTCAATAATCATTAATATCAAGGAGAATATGAATCATTGGATCACTCTGTGTCAAGAACATATTGTGATTGTTGGATTACATAACTACAAATGCATAGTAAAGAAACACACTTTTACCTTAAGATGCATTAGACCAATTGTATCTTCACTAATTTATGGCCCTCAGTATTTGTAGCAATAATGTTGCCACTCCCAAGAATCTCAACTTTAATTATCAACCCAGAGTTCGTACAAACTTAAGAGGGGTCGACTGGGGTCGACACTATATGTGCAGTAGGCATTATCTCTTCCTTTTTTGGTCCTCATGCAAGTGAGAGACGTAATGTAGGTTAAATGAACATAAATCTAGTCAAACTACCAAGCTAACTATGTTACAGGGCAGTGGAATTGCAAAAATGAAATGACACACACATATGTTATTTGCAGGAAATGAAAAGCATACTTTGCTTGAAAACAAAAGACTTGAATAAGTAAACATGAAACCTATGTTGCATAAGCTAAAAACAGCGCCCATAAAACATATAGTAAAAGCATCTAAAGGCAACTTCATGAGATTTATACTCTTCCAAACTCCATCCTCAACATCCCATACATGTCCTAATATGATAAGGAAGCTAAATCCAGGGTTTATTGTTGAATTGGATGAAGAAAATGGGTTGTCTACTTGTTGCTATAGGAAAAACCAGCAAGCCAAAAAAATTGTTGAAATGAAAATATAAGATGAGAAAAGGGGGGTAGGAATGATGGGAAATGATACTGTTGCTTGAAGTCTATCACGAGAGTGATACTCCCTCATAATCATGTTGTAAGAAAGTCCTTGTCATCTCCTCTGAAAATCTTGTGAACTATCTTCTCCCAACAACTAGAAGGTGTCCTCAAAGTGTAGAATGGCTTCTACTAGCCTTTGTTTCCAAATAGTCTCTATCTCAACGTCTTGTGCAAGAATGGTGTATGCTTGAGCAAGCATTGAAGGAGACAGGTGTTTTGGTGTCATCCATAATGGCTCCTTTAATTCTCCCTCCATGGTCTTTTTCACTTCTTATGCTTTAATTTCCTCATGTGTCAACGAAGTGGCTAATGCCAACAAATATGCATCCCCCAAGTAGGGATTAGGGTCCCAAACAGGCATATCAGAGAGGACAAGGTTATGCATATAAAATTCAATCAATTTTTCTTTATCTTGCATGCTACTCTCTTGGTAGAAGTATATGAAGTGCTTAGTCTCTTGCAACTTCATGGTACCCCTTTGAGTTATTTGCTTAATTTGGAATCCACACCATTGCTCCTTTAGAAACATTGAATATGTTTTGGATTGGCAAATTCCGAGGAAAGATGTGCCATGGTTCTGAATTATCTCTAATGCTACAATCTAGGCATCTTTTGTTCTTAATTATCCTTATGTTTGTTGCAATTGACTCCTTAGGTATTGGTTTTCTTTCTCAAGGTGTTCCCTTCTGTTGGCTTATTCTATTTTCAAGAAGGCCATTTCCTCCCTTACTTTGTTGACTTCGTCCTCCATGCTAGCAAGATATGACACTGCTTTATCATGGGCAATTATTTTCCACTTTTGGGTTTCTACTTTGGCTTTCTACACCTAAATCATTAGGTGGGGTACTAGATGTGCATGCATCATTATTCCTAATGTTCCTACAGTAGGAGGATCAACACTTAATGCCCAAGAAAAGAAGGAAGGTGGATTCCTTGGTATAGGTTGTTCTATTACTTTTTTTGCCTCCTATAAATATGTGTTGTTCATATAGTTGCTCTATTTCCTTTGGCGGTACTACTAATTTTCCTTGTTGCACCTTTATTTTTGGTTTCCTTTTCTTTGTTTGGCCTTGCACTTCTTCTTCTTGTTCCCCTTTCTCTTCAAGGCTAGGTGCTTCCTCATTTGCAATAGGAGTCGCAAAAGGAGGTTTAGGATTTCCACTGAATATAATTTTAGTGCATTTTCTTCTTGTATATATAATTTTTTGGACAAGTTTGCTTACCTTGGGTTTGGTAGAAATACTCAATCCTACCAAGGTGGTTGCTTTCTCCTATTCTTCCTCCTCCAAGATAGTTTTCTTCTTTTATTTTGAGAGGTTGGCTACTGCCTTCCCCTTCTTCTTTTTAATTGTTATCTTTTTAGGCATGCTCAATGCTTCTTGTGCTTCCATGGAGGATTATTTACCCATGTACACAAAATTGGCCCAAGAAATAAGATGTTATAAGCCTTCAAGTGCATCAGTTACAATTAATTTAATCAAACCATGATGGGAAAAATACTTTTGCTTTCCCTTCTTCACTTTAGTGCTCATCTTCGTTATAGATTGTAGGATAAAGAATGGGATTCTTAGTAATCTATAGGTTGGCAGGTGGGCTTGGAATATCAACTGTTTTAACAACCTGAATTGGTAAGCACAAACTATACTCAACCTGCGTTCATTAGAGATGTACTTGAGGATGTGGTAAGCTACCTCACCCCAGGGATTGGGCAAGCTTTCCCTCCTCACTCAAATTTTGTCCTCGTTAGGATTTTCATGTTGTAGGAAAAACCCATTATTGGTAGTGAAGGCCTCCTGCCTCTCTTCCTTGTTCCACTAAAGTCCCTTAGGAAGGGTTTTAATTCTACTCATAAAGTCTTCATTGAAGTAAATTTCTAGCAACCTGATTGCAGTGACAAACTCATGCCCCTAAGGGTTATGTAAATTTATGGCAAATTCCATTACTACTTCATCATCAAAGCTCCAAATCTTTTCAAAGAACCATAACCAATGGCAATTTTCAAAGATAACAACAACTCCAGGGCGCTAGTAAATCTTGTTGGTGTCAGTGGGTTCTCTTTTGTTAAAACTACCCCCCATTCTATAGGAAGAGAAGAACTGTACTCTTACAGGGTTTCCATAGTGAGATTCTGGAGGCTAATTTTCAAACCATACTCAGATATTCCTTCTCATAACTCCTAAAAGCTCTGTTGAACTAAATGGTTTGTTGCTCTATGGTTGTAACAATTTTGGGAGAGAATGGCGTTATTGTGCTACTATAGGAAACGGGGTTTCTTGTTACAACACCTATGTGTCTTTTCAATGGACAGAAAAGAGTCTTTCAACCACCTATCTCCAACAATTTTTGGCATTAAATATAAGAAGAGATGATGAAACTCCTCTTCCTACCACTCATTATTTGACACACACAAAATATTTCAGATTGTATACCCAGTTTGAAACAGAAAATATTATGTAAACTATATAATTATCTTGGCCAAATGACTAGTAGGAAATTCAGGAGTTTTTTGGCACCAACCTTTCAACACATGCATAGTGTTTGATTACTTGGCAAGGGAAAACTAGTAGCATTTTTTTGCACCATCTTGTATCAAACATTGTTGCAGTCTTGTAGTTGTTTGTAACAGTTCTTGTAGCAACCTGTGACGCACCTATAGTTCCTCACTGTGGCATGCACCTTGTCGATAGAGAGATTACAGGTGTTTTATTTTAAATGGGGGTGATTACAATATGTAGCATGGTTTTGGGGTGGTAGGGATGAGACTCAATGCGTAGTGCTTGTTGTCCCATTTACCACTCCACTCCTTAACGTAATTCTCAAATCTACTCACCACCTTAATTATTACAACATTAAAACAATGACCACATTTTTCAAATGAGACAAGGAGATAAACATGTTTGTCTTACTCGACTACCACACTTGGTAGGACAACTTTAGGAAAAATGGGTGATGGAATTGTTGTGTAAGCACCCCTCCCACATTTACCCAAATTCACCGACATGTCGGGGTAAAGATGAGAAGAGGAGTTACTATGACCTGACCCAACCTCCTAGATCCAATTAAGGAAGTGGGGGTTGTTAGCACTCTGTAATTTTCTGAATTTGCAAAAGAGAACCACAGAGGTAACCACAAAACCACTTTGGAAGCTAGGATCTAGCCCAATCAACTTCAGAGAGGGATCTCTCTATCAGATTTAACTTTGTTGTATTTAGATATTAGGCTAGCTATGAGAGTTTGGAGTTAGATTTTACAATTGACTGGTTGATTAAAAGCCTGAAACTTCCATTCGGTTATGGAGTCTACAACCTAACGTGGATCTGTTTCAGATTTTCAATGGAGTTTCATAGGGCAAGGTAGTTGAAATAACTAGGTCATTTATGTTTAAATGAAGTGTTATAGAAGAAACGATATAAGTTCAATTGAAGTTAAAGAGAAATTAAGAATTCTTTAACATGATATCAAAAGAAAACATTTAAATTACCTAAAACCAGAATCAGAGTGTATTTTTTAGCAAATTTTGTTCATCAACTTTCTGTAAAATAATTCAGATTCAAGAAAACATAAGTATGGAGACAAAGAAGTAAAGACATAGACAGTGAGAGAAGCACTTCACCAAATAGTCGAACACATGAATCATGTGAAGTGTTGTACCTTTGAGATAATAATGGTTAGCTATTATGCCAGAGCATCTAAGATAAATGTTTTGGGGGTTTTGTTTTAATTTGGGAGACCAATGGATGAAACGGATATAGAACCGATGTGCCTAACCTCTTGAATAATATCAATATCTCAATAGAGGGTGGTTATAAATATTTACACAGTGAAATAGCTTTTATGATGATGAGCAGAAACAAAAAAGTAATATGATTGCCACAATTTTCAAATTGAAAGCTAGATAATCATAAGTATGAAAACCTTTAAACCATGTTTGCAGGTTCGAGAAAATATACATGAGCCTACAAAAGATGCTGATGATTTATTAATTTTGAGGGAATTAATTAAACAAACAGTTCATTAACTCATTCTCTTTATAGATTATCACTTCAGAAAGCTTATATGAATAAATTGAAATACAATTACTCCTACCTAGTTATCTCCGCAAGACACAAGTACATGAAGAAAAACATAATGAATGACACTGGAAACACTTACAGGAAACACAAACTGTGAAAAACAGAATTCAAAATCCTTTGATTCATATTAATGATCTAGAAAGATTAATTACATAAGATGTCTAGAAATGCTTCTTTAAGGGTGCAACCTTGAATAACTCGTAAATAGAGTTATTTATACAACAGAAGGATGAAAAATATCCTAAACTATTTTTACAAAAATAGATTATTTACACAATAAAAAATAAAACTGTCTAATGATCTGGCACTGCTTTGGTGTTGCGCTTTTTTATGACTAATGCTGAAAAGTTGAAAAATGGTTGGAGTTGGCTGACTGTTCCCACAAAAACTGAATGTTGTTCCATTATCCTCAATCAAATAAATCTGTTAATTCTTCCCAACATTTCTTATCTGGGTAGAAATCTTTGTTACCCTCCTATAGATTTCATCCATCTCGGTATATTTAGTAAAAGTGGGTTTTACTAAAAATATGTGCTTGATTTCATCCAGGATGAAGAAAGAATCCCTGAGTGTTTTTACTATGAGAGATGGTGTTGTTGATCCTTTGATATTGGGTACTGAAGCTGCATGGGTGCCCACCTTTGTAACCTCTTGACATAATTTTCAATTGGCATCAATTTATCATTAATAACCATCATGGAAGGTAAACCTTTGCTGATCAAAGGTTCAATTTTGTTGAAGAATCTTTGAACCAAGTTGTTAACATTGCTGCACTTTTCTTGTAGCTGAAGGTTGATATTTATTTTAGTGATAACCTTCTTTGCTTCTAATATTATTGTGGTTCTGTCATTTATCCTTAACTGCTCAATCTCATAATCATCCTTGGAATTCAGAAATTTGATTATATCAGAGGCAATCTCTGGCATATCCTCTAGTTGCCTATTTATGGATTCCACTACTTCCTGAGCTTTCTCCAAAAGATCTTTTTGGCTGAATATTATCTTAATGGAGGGCCAAATATCCTTGATTTCCTATGTGATTTCTTCCCACATAACTTCTTTTGCTAAACCCAACTTGGTTCCTATGAAGGAATATGTGAGTTCTTTCTTCAACACTTCCACTTGGCCTTTAAGTCTATTTGTTTCAGTTGTGTGTGTATTGTCCGATATAGACTTCAAGAGCCGTAATTCTTTGAGCTCATCCTTCAATTTATTGATTTCTCCTATCTGGATAGAAAGGTTCTCAAAAGCTTCAGTAAGTTTTTCAGCTCCTTCTGCTGTACCTGTTGCTGATGTAGTGGTTGTAGTAGAAACTCTGGTGATGGGAACTACTGCAAGAGAAACTGCATCTGTTGAAGTTTGAATGTTCTTGATAGCTTCCTCCTTCTCCTTAACCAATTTCTCCATATGTTCCTCCATTTAATTTATTTGCAAATTCTGTTCTATGATGAGCATCATGTCTAACCTTTGATTCTCTGTCTCCTCAATTTATTTTTCCATTGGGTCCTCAAATGTTGGTAGTTTCAGCTGTTTCTTTAGTGCTGCAACTTCAATGTTCTTTTTCTTAATGAACTCCTCAACAACATTTATGTTTGATGGATCATATCCCATCCTTAGCACTAGATTTTCCAGGATTGAGTCTTGGTATCCTTTGCTAATGAAGAGACCCTCTCCAACTTTAATTGTGACTTAATGTTGGCCAATGTAACCTACAATTTTGACAAACTCATAGCAGTGTTTGTCAGGGTTGAATCAATCATTTGTCCAGTTTGTTTATGCATCTCAATCTAATCAATTGGATGCACATCCTGGACATTGAACTCAAAAGAAGTATGTTTATGATATTGTGCTACAATCCTGGGTTGGGGAACTTGGGCCTGTAAGAAAGCCATTTGGATCTTCCCTTTCTCAGAGTTAAAGACTGAAAAAAGCCTTGCTTGAGAGTTGGAATAATGCTTCCAGAACTGGGTGTAAGTATTTAGCTTCAATTCTTCATTCTTTCTTTTGATTTCAATGAAGACATGGAAGATGCCTTCCTCTTTATTCTTTGGAATGCCTCCAACATGTTGGACTATTTGATGTTCATGAGAAGTGGTAGACTGAGTTGGAGACTATATAGATTGTTCACCAGACTGTGAATCAACATTCATAGAGACTCTTTATTTCTTTTTTTCTGTGGAAGACCTTGAAGCCTTGGCTTGTTGCTTCTGTTGCAGGTGAAGATTGTTCTTCCCTCTCTCTCTTGGATGTCTTTTCCTGTGCAATTGGAGTTTGCATATTTGATGTAGAGACTACCTGCTCTTCAGCCTCCTGGAGGGTATTCTGTTATGAAACCAGCTCAAGAAAAGATAGAAAAGATAGATCAACGCCTTAGAAATCAGCCTCTTCGAGGGGGAAACCTCCTTTACATTACATAAATGAACAATTCTTGGATGATTCAAA
>APFE030384811.1:148007-206037 GCA_000404065.3 Pinus taeda
TTTCCTCGGGGCATCAGTTACCGATGATAATTCTCTAATATGCCCTTTGAATTCCTTCAAAATAAATTTTCAAACCAATCTTAAGCAAAAATTTAAAAGAATCTACACACCTTTTTTCACTTTTTAGGATCTTGATATTGCCTCTGATGTATCTCTGTACTTTTGGATCATCTAGTTCTGAAATTACAACTTGCATTAGCCCTCTGTGTCTTATTTCCAATTCCACCAGTCTGATCCAAAATGGATTCCCCAGGAAGAGTTATGCAAAATCTCCCACAATGACCTGCTTATAGACTGGTTCAATAGAGTGAAATTGTATGACGTACCACGAGTCACTGTTTCAACCTTTGGCTCTAAAAAAATACATACAAGAAACTACAGTCCGTCCTATTTATGCACCTTCTTACAAAATTTCAATCCAATGCTCAGAGAGAAAGTTATGATGATTTGCCCCAGGTCACCTATTTGGAATGTAATTAAGGAGGCTGCAATAAGACCAACTTCCTCATATCATATCTCCGCAAATATAGCATGACAAGTTCTGAAATTTAGACCTGAGATTCACCGCAATTTCTTCTCAAATGGGTTTTTTCTTTAGCTTCTGAAATGGCGCAGAAAAAGAGTTATAGTGAAAATGCCATGATGACCTGTTTGGAGCAGTGAAACCCTAGAATCTAAAGCTCCGATACCAAATGTTATGAAACTAGCTCAAGAAAAAGATAGAAAAGATAGATCCACGCCTTAGAATTCAACCTCTTCGAGGGGGAAACCTCCTTTACATTACATAAATGAACAATTCTTGGATGATACAAATGACAAAACCTCCTTTCTATATATAGGAGTATAAGGAGTCACAAATAACCCAGCCGACGTAACAATAATAATATAAAGCCACAAAAATAACAATAGAGGGATTCTATGGGGCACAGTAATAATAATATGGGGACAATAAGGGCACAACAATATTAATAAGGGGTACAAATACAACAGTAATGGGGTAATCACTAGTATTATAGGGACCCAACATGCAGGTTGTTGGTGTTGCAAGAAATTGATGTCATGACAGAAGGTCATCATAAAAAGGTAACTTTGACTTGAAAACATTTGGTTGGGTTGTTATAGGGCTGCCAAAAGAATGTTCTAGAAGTAACATACAACTAATATTAATGTGATTGGATGAAATATCCTGAAAGAAACATGAATTGGAAGAGGTATCTATATGAAGAAAATATAGATGTGGACTAGAAGATCACTTTGTGATGAAGAGAAGGATGGCATGACTATTGGTTCAACGCTATGTTTCATTAAAGGGAAAGTGATAGATAAAATGGATAATTCCCTATAATAAAGTGATGATGAATAAGGCTCCATGATGAAGAAGTGTTGGGATGGGGTCCCCTGGGTGAGTTTTGGGGTTAGGATAGCCCAAGTTTTGATGTAATTTTTGTAAGTAATGTAAAGTCTCCACGATTTATGGATGCAGAGCATGTAGACGATTAGGAGTCGAAGGGGTTTTAGTCCCTTGTTTATGTAAATTATGAGTCAGGTTTGCGACCCAACCATGGTCCGCGTGCAATGGGATTGTTTGAAAAAATGTATAAATAGGTGTGTCTTCGAGAGTCTAAGGAAGCATAGAAGAAGAGAATAATGATGTTAGTAATGGGTTGATAGGAGAGAATTCTTAGCATAGAGAAGTGGGTTAGATAAGAGAGAAATGATCTGCAACTAAGTGCACAGAGGCCTAGGTAGAGTTTGCAACTGAGTGTGTTGACCCTTGTAGCTGAGTGCGCATGGTAGTTTTGAGTTTGTAAACCTGAACCAAAGATCTATAAAGAAGAATATTGAATAATTCTTGTGTCTATATGTTTATCTTTGTTTATTTATGCTTGTGATATATGCTGCTGATGAATAATGTATTTATGAAATATTGATCTAATAATGCGTTAATCTATGGAATAAGTCTTAATAACTGTACACAGTGCATGTTAAGTACTTTCACGAAGAATGTGATAAATTATGTTATATTTATTAAATACTTAAGTAGATCTGTGCAAGATCTGATCTAGGGTTGTTTTCTGGTGCACATAAGTGGATGAATAGACTATTAAGGGTCTACAAAGACCAATCATAGACATTCACAAAGGTCTAAAGGATGTTGGGATAGAGTTGTAGTACCGAGCTCTAGGGGCTTATAGATCTGCGCGAAGATGAATATAGGGCACTAAACACATCACATTGATCTCTGGATGCAGAAACTTGGTTCCATCATTGCCCCATACTACTTCAGGTGACACTGTAGCCTGTGTTACGCAGGTTGTTGCCAAAAGGGTCAGTAGTGTAGGGTTTTTTTGGTTGAAGAAACTAACTCTGAACCTGGGTCAAGACCTTCTAAGCCAACAAATGGTTCCATTGCCGGGACTAGGACCTACTTGAAGGAGATGTGTGATGTCACATCACTGGAATCCGACAAGGAAGGAAATTGAAAAGTGGCTGCATAGAAAAATTCATGAATTCATGGCACAAGAAAACAAGAATCCGTGCATGTCAAAGGAGTAGTGGTTGGATAGGTATTTGTATACCGAGATACACAAAATTTTCTTATATATATTCCCAATTGAATTATATGGGTGGTTAGCTAAGTTGGCAGATGGTTAAGGGAGGTGGAAGCTTGACTATCGAATAGTGTGGGCTCCAAAAATGATATGACAATTAGAAGCCTCTAAAGACAAAATCATGCAAGATGTCGACCACTGGTTTGATCGAATTATAGGAGGATTTGTTATAGAATTCACAGTTGATACCTCAGTCAGCTACATCGAAGTGGAGTGGATATTTTTCAAGGGACCTTGGATTAAGATGTTGTTATGTGAAAAAAGGGTTATTACATTGCCTTGATGTTGAAAGATACGCGAAGTGGAAAACTGTTCAGAGATTGAGAAAGATCAGCTCCTAAATATAGCCCATTGATTGGACCTCCTTTGAGCGATGATGAAGGAGTGGTACAGGCTTCACCGCAGAGTGTAGCTCAACTGATAAGATAGCATTTTTCACGGACATATCATCCTTCCATTCCACCTCCACGTCCACCTCCACCACCACCATCGTCGTTCAACATGTCGAATATAATGAAGTTGTCGATTTTCAAGGGCACAGGGAGCGAAGATACATATCAATTTTGGTTTGTTGTGAAGGTTATGTGGACAGTGCAACATATTATTGATGACAACATAAAGAAGGTGCAATTGGTTACCACTCTGTAGGATCGTGTGTTGACCTCATATATTAAGTACTGTTATGATAATCCTTTGGCAACACTAGCAGAGATTAAGAATGCTTTGAACAAAGAGTTTAGTAAGACTAAGTTTGAGTTGCAGTCAGTAGTTGGGTTTAAGGAGATCATGATGACGGTTGATGATATTCCTTGGGAGTTAGATAAAAGGTTGAAATGTGTGATCCACAAAGCTAACATTCAGCTCATAGATGGTCAGCATCATGAGTGGTTTATAGCTTTTATTCTACCCCACCTAATGATTTCTTTGTCGCAACAGAAGATAGGAACTTAGGAAGAAGCTCTGTAAATAACGATGAGGTTGCATGCGATGCCTATGCAGGATGTGACCTTAGGGGCACAACAAATCCATTCTCAGTTACAAATATTATGTTTAGAATTGCAAATCTTGAAGAAGACAAGGAGACTAAGCCATAGGTGTGTACGGAAGTCTAGTGCCTGAAGTGTAAAAACCAGGGGCATTATAAAGACCATTGTCCTGTACTTGAGAACTATATCATAGGAGGGGGAATGATTCCCCTGCAGCCAGAAGCTCCAGCAGGACCAAGCATCGAGGCTGCACAATGGTGAGCTATTTGTCAGGTTGCTAGAAAACATGCAACGAATAGCTGTCATTTGCTTCAAATGTTTGTTCAGACACCACAACAGTTATTCTTTGACTTTTTTAAATATGTGGGCCATCATGAGCACCATTTCATAGCTATGAACTGATGATGGAAAGAACTTCTACGTATCCGATGCAAGCAGAGCCTTGGCCTCCATATCAGGGCGTTGGAGGAGCATGTGGGGGTTATCAAGGAAGAGGACAAGGCCCTAGAGGAGGAGGACTTGGTAGAGGTCACGGACAAGTTATTTTCTATAACTATGGAATGCCAGTGCACTACGTGTAGGAGTGTCAAAATCAGACATGTCTGTGATGTCAATACTGTAGCCAGTTTGACCACACTATATAAGAATTTTCGTGATGATAGCTAAGATGTAGGAGAAAAAGGTGTAGCCTCAATACCTTACACAAAACTTACAAATGATGAGAGTTGAGCCCCGTGAAGAAGATTAGAATGTGAATATAGTGATGAGGAGTGGAATAACAATTGGTGATGGTAAGGTAAAACAACCTGAAGAGGATGGATGGGTTCGTAAAGTCCCAGAAAAGGAAGTTGGTTTTGATCTGGAGAACATGAGGGAAACATTTATGGAGGCCAATAAAATATTTGCTGGGGCATCCACCTCAGGAAGTTAGGACAAGATGCAAGACACCAACGCACCTACAGAGGTTGATCCCTCTATCCTTACCATGTTCTTGGAAACCTGCATGAAACTCTTGTGTGAAAGAAAAGAAGTGAAAGGCCTACAAGAGTTGATAAACAAGTGTGCTAGCAAAGAGAACGTCCTTGATGGACACTGCGTGGTTAGAAAAATTGCTAAACATAAGGCAAAAACAGGGCGTGGGATGAGGCTCATTGCGCAGATAGGATAATATGAGATTGACTAGATCATTTTGGATCTGGGGTCCAATGTGAACATTTCTCCAAAACAAACATGGGAAGGAATGGGGATACCTGTGCTGCAATGGTCTCTGATCCAACTTAGAATGGTGAACCAAGAGAAGATCATCCCTATGGGACGATTATATGGGTAGCAGTTGATATATAAGGTGTGAGCATGATGGATGACTTTGAAGTGATAGAGATTGTTGATGACAACACTCCACACCCCGTGCTCCTAGAAATTAACTGGGCCATTGACATGAATGGAGTCATCAACTTGAAGAAGTGGATGATGTCATTTGAAAAGAAATCGCTTCGAGTTGTAGTGTTGTTATACCCTACAAAAGGAGTGTGCTACATTGAACCAGTCCATGATTATGAAGAAAGTGAAGATGACTTAGATCAAATATACAAAATAAAAGCACAAGATCAAGACTAGATCAATCCAACAGTAGATGGATGGATCACATGGGACCGAGACAGTTCCTGTACCTATGATTCAAATGAAGAATTGGAACATTGGTAGAATCAGTTGCATGAAGTATCCCATTGTGATGCAATATGATGACTAAACCGTTGCACTACGTTTTGTTGGAGATAAGGAATTTACCTTACTATGATGGTTTAATTAACATGGATAAGTTTTTCGATGCATTTGAACATGATGTCCTTGAGCATCATTACTTCCAAGCATTAGATTTGGAACTGTGTGCTACGCCCACACGATGGTGGGGTATGCACAAGGATAGATTTGATGGATGGCGAGATTACAAAAGAATGATGAGATTTCGGTTTGGGTGTATTAACATTCGATTGGATGAGAAATACAATGGGAGGGATGATCTATGCAATCACCTAGCAAAGTGGACTAAAGCTTATGGAACAGAGCCATAGCCAGAATGGGTACATTTATTTTTCCATACTTTGGACACAATTCCCATGAACTAGTGTTTGGAAACAGAGCTCTACCATAACATTGTGGAGTGGGATATATTAAGGGAAGGATTCTTATTGACCTTCAGGCTTGAAGATGGCTTCACGAGCATTGATGAAGCACTGCAAGAAATCAAGGTGGTTATCTTCAGAACCTTGCAAGAACCTTTATAATGGGTTCAAATAGACTGGAGCACCTGGTTGCACCATGTATTGTAATGTTATAATGTGATAGTTGAAGGGGAGGATGATGATCCAAGGAACATTAATATTCCATAGGCAAAAGGGCATCGTGAAGTCGATGGCCCAAAAATAGAAAACCCAGACATCACTGTGTCATTGAAAACAAGGCATGTAAACATTGGGACTGAAGAAGAACCGAAGCTTGCGAAGAATGGAGATTATTGGGATGATGCTATTGTGGATAGAGTTTCCGAGTTACTCCATGAATGCTAGGTTTTGTTCCCTAGCAAGTTTTCATAATTGAAAGGCATAATAGGAGACTTGGATGTTATGAAAATCACTCTAAAGCTGGATGCGAAGCCTGTTAAGAAAAGGTTGTATCTCCTAAATCCTAAGTATAAGGAAAAGGTTCTCTTGGAGTTGAATAAGATCATGGAAGAAGGCATGATAGAACTAGTGGAAGAATCTGATTGGGTGAGCCCCATGGTGGTCCAAGAGAAGAAGAAGGGAGAAATAGGGATTTGTGTAGATCTGAGGAAGCTTAATGATGTCTGTGTCCATGACCCATTCCCGATGTCATTTATAGATGAAGTATTGGACAACGTTGAAGGGCAGGAGGCCTACTCATTCACTGATGTATTTTCTAGGTACCATCGGATCAAAATCACATTAGAGGATAGGAGAAAAAAAACCTTCGTGATGGAATAGGGTTGTTTTCAATACACTGTGATCCCATTTGGACTCAAGAATGTGCCTGCGATATTTTCTCGTATAGTCATCGTAGCGCTCAAGGAGTTTATTCATAAGTTCTTGGAACTGTACTTTGATGACTAGACAATGTTTGGGTTAGTGAAGCGCCATGTAGAAAGCTTGATGTTGGATAGGTGTCACAGGTACCATATCACGCTAAATCTGAAGAAGTGCTTATTCTGTGCCCTTTGGGATCTTGTTGGGTCATGTGGTATACAAACATGGATTGATGGTGGACCCTGCAAAGATTGAGGTGATAATAAATTTGGAGGCCCCAAGGAGTGTTAAGTAGCTACATATGATGCTAGGACATACTAGATATTATAGGAAGTTCTCAAGGCTTATGCTTAGATTACCATGCCCATGGAGAAACTGATGAAGAAGGACGCTACATTCTGTTGGGATGAAGAATGTCAGTGTAGTTTGGAGGTATTGAAAGAAAAGATGGTCACTACACCAACCTTGGTATTCATGGATTGGAAGAAGCAATTTCACATACACGTTGATGCCTCTTGCATTGCATTGGGTGCAGTGTTAATGCAAGCCGGTGAAGGAGAGATGGACCACCCTATAGCCTTCGCAAGTAGGAAATTATCGAAGGCCAAAAAGAATTACTCAATGACAGAGCGCGAAGGATTGGCAATGGTGTATGCACTGTAGCAGTTTAGGCACTCTTTGTTGGAGGGAATTTCAAGATGTACATGGATCACTCTGCCTTGAAATACCTAGTCAATAAGCCTGTGTTGGGGGAGAAGATATGCAGATGACTACTACTATTCCAGGAGTATGACTTTGAGGTAATTGTGAATCAAAACCATATAGAATCCTACTAATTTGGAGGAAGGGTTGCCAGATGCGCATCTCTTCATGGTGTGCGTAGCATGTTAAGATTGGCAACTAGGGAAAAACTCCATGTGGGTCATCTTATTAATGGAAGCTGATATTTTTCTTGGATCCCTCTCATTGAGAGGTGTAGGATTGATCTAAAGATCATCCAATTGTGATAAGTATTCATGGAGATATGAATTTATTTGTGTTATGGGACAATTCGTCAAGGTCGGCCAGCAACTAAATAAACCCCACTTGTGCTCAACATTTTGGTATAAATAGAGGTGGCCTTTAAGTCATTTCATCACACTTGGGATCTCTTCCTCTCTACTTGTCTTTGGGTTTTAGTAGGAAGAGAGATCCTAAGGGATAACACTTCCCTAATCCAGAGGACAAAAACCAGAACTACCAGGAACTGCCAGAACCGCTGGGAAAATATGGAACTACTGAAACTACCAAGAACTGCTGGAATTGCCGGAATTGCCAGAACTACTGGGAAGTGTTGGAACTACTAGAACTATTGGAATTGTTGGAATTGCCAGAACTACTAGGAATAGCCGGAATTGCTAGAACTGTCGGGAACAACCAGAACTGTCGGGATTGCTAGAACTGTCGGGAAATGCCGGAACTTACAGAATTTCCACGAAAATATGGAGTTACCGAAACTGTCGAGAACTGCTGGAATTACCAAGAACTGTTGGGAACTGCTGGAATTGCCGAAACTGCCAGAACTACCAAGAATTTCCAGAACGGTTGGAACTACCAGGAATAGTAAGAACTACTGGAATTCTCAGAACTGCTAGGAATAGTTGGAATTGTGAAAACTACCAGAACTATCAGGAACAGCTGGAATTGTCAGAATTGTTGGAACTGTCAGGAGCTGTCGGAACTGTTAGAACTGTAAGAACTGCCAGAACTGTCGAAACTGCTGAAACTATTGGGAATTGTCAGAATTGCCGGGAATAACCAGAACTGTCGAAACTACCAGGAATAGCCAGAACTGCTAGGAATATCCAAAACTGTCGGCAACTATTGGAAATGCCAATAGTTGCCGAGAAAAGCCAGAATTGCTGGAATTGCCGGGAAAAGCCAGAATTTCCAAAACTACCTAGAAAAGCCGGAATTACCGAAACTGCTAGGAAAAACCGAAATTTCCAGAACTATTTGGAACTGCGGGAACTATTGGAACTGATGGAACAACCGGAATTGTTGGAACAACTGGGAACAACCGGAACTACCAAAACTGCAGGGAACTGCCAGAGCAGCTAGAGCATCTATCTCCGAAGGAGAGCAGCATGCAAGGGACAACTATCTAACATTGGGATAATTGTATGGTACTTAGCAGCAAATACATCAAGCATGCAATGTCATAGCTAGCATTCAACTGCAAGCATGTAAAGGACAACAAGCATGCTAGGGACAGCAAGCAAGCAAAACACAACCAACACATAGGTCAATATGGAAACATGGTGCACCAATGGCACATACTGCAGTAAAGTGATGGGTACAATCATGATTAATGAAGCATGATGAGATGAAGCACAATGATGATGGGTGTAACATGGTGCAGCACGGTGAGGTGCAACATGATGATGAAATGCAACACAACAATAGGTGAAGGAGTCACCTCGGAGAATCAATTGAAGTAGCATGTCTTCAACTGATATCATGAATCATCTTCTTAGAGATGATCTACACTCTCTTCTAGATAAGTCAAAGTGTTGACTTTTGTTGTAAATGTACTCTCTCTCTCTCTCTCTCTCTCTGTGATGAACTATTGAAGAACATATAAGAAGAATTGATCAACGGTTTCCCCACATTGGGTTTTGTCCCTGGCTAGCGCCATATCTTGTGTCTCTTGTCTTGGCTTGTCTTCTATGATTTATGTTTATGTTTTATCTGTAGTTTACTTTAATGTTGATGTGATTGCTAATCTAGAAAAGGTATTGAGCTAACTGTGAAAATTGAAATAAATTACTCTAAGCATAGAATATACCTAAATTTAACATGGTATCAAAGTTGAGGTGAAGACAATGCCCAAGAAAGAGTGAAAGAGCAATCACCAAAGACAGTTGGGAAAGGACAAAAGGATTAATGTATTCCTCATCCCTCTTCAAATTCACCGAGGGTGAAGTCGAAGAAAAGGATATTATTAGAATGGTGTAGTGGAAGTTTCAGATGGCCTACCTAAAGACCACTTCATTGGGAAGTCCACATCTAAGGGTGGAAGGAAAGGAAGATGACTTGGTTGCAATTTGTTCGGCCACTATGCGAAGGAGTGTCCGAATGGAAGAGACACATCTCTTGTTGAAGATAACAATCATTCCAGGGACATCTTCAATGATCAAAGGAATGACAGGTAATGCAGGTCATCGAGGAAACGATTGACTCTTCAGAAAAAGCAAGGAACCCCAGGTTTGAAGAATCAAATGTTGTTTCTAATAAGATAAAGAAGCGTTATCTTGTATTGGCCCTCTCCTTCAGATTCTTTGGGAATCTAGATTATTGATTGTAGTGCTTCAAGGCACTTCATCGGATGGTTGGGTGCACTCTCTAATTTCGTAGAGATGCAAAAAAATCGTGGGATTATACTTGGAGCTGATGCCACGTATCCCAGAAAGGGTGTAGGAAATGTTACCCCTCAATTGAATGAGGGTAACTCGATTCATTTACAGAATATATTTTATGTACCTGATCACAAAAAGAGTCTGGTGTCCATTTTAGCAATGGAAGCCAAAGGTTATAGGGTGGAACTCATTGATGGAAAGGTACATGTTTGAAAATAGATTTTTCAAAGATTTTTTTGAGTTCAGGGTTGTATCAAGTTGCAGGAAGTCCATTGGGGACCATATCCATTGACACATAACACCGGAGGTTTGTGAGTCAGATGGTGACAGGGTTGCCTGAATTCAAGAAAAGCATGAAAGTACATGTCTAAGATGTACCAAAGGAAAATATTACAAGGGCACCATTCCCCTCATGTAGCAAAGTCCACAGGTTTGGAACAACTCGAGGAGTTTGAGATTCATGATCAGGAATCTCACGTATGCAAGTGGAAGAAAGCCCTCTATGGCTTGAAGAAAAACACCCCCGACGTAGTATGAGAGCATTGATAGTTGTTTGATGAAGCTGAGATTCACTAGGAGTGAAATCGATCCAAACCATTACCCGAAGGTTGTGGATGATAGACCTATCATACCAACACCTTATGAGGACGACCTATTTCTGATAGGTGCAGACCCTCTCATTTACATAAGTAAGAGGGAGTTGGATTCTGGATGTGGAATGATAAACGACAAGCCTGTGACTACCTCGAGGATCTTAACTTTTAGCATTTATATGGTAGTGATGTTGGACCAGATTTACGAAATACCTCTAAGTTTCATAAACTCATTCGCATTGATGTTCTTGGTTAAATTCTGTTTGAACATATGTTTTGTAGTTGGCATGGTGAGCTCATATTTGGTTGAGCCTCACTGGAATGGTGCCAAGAATCTTCTGAGATATCGTTGGGACACAATCTCTCATGGATTGAGATACACTGCTGGAAATATGAAACTACATGATTATTCGAATGTTGACTGGGCAGGCAGTGTGGAGGATCACTAGAGCACTTCTCAGTGTTGGTTCTCTTTGTATTCTGCTTCGATATCATGGATGAGCAGGAAGCAGAAGTCAGTTGCTATAAGCACCACCGAGACCGAACCCATAGCTCTGAGTATGATCTCCTGTGAAGTTGCATGGTTGCAGAAGCTCCTAAGCGCGTTGTTTGTACACATGATGAATACCACTGTGATTCTCTATGACAACCAGAGGGTGGATTCGATTATTGAGGAATCTCGTATTTGATGATTTCTCCAGCAGATAGACATCAGATATTTCCTTATTTGGGATATGGTAAGTCGATGAGCGAGGAGGCTCCATCACATTGAGACTAATGTATAGGTCACTGCCATTTTGTCAAAGCCCCAGCGAAAGGTCAAATTAGTGACTTTCCCAAACAACTTGGAGTCGTTGAGAGACCTTCTTATAAGGGTCCTGCATTTTTGCATGCATTGAGCTCAGGGAGATCTGGGGGGCTTGCGGTACTTACTGGAGCAACATACGACCACAGGGTGACTCACCCTCCCTTGGTGGTGTGCTATGTACATGATGATAGGTTCAACCTTCCCCTTTGATACCCTGTGGAGACTATGGAAAAGGATGATTAGTTCTCCAACGGGACGAGATGATTAGTTCTCCCATGGAAACCACGGAACAAGATGACTAGTTCTCCTGTGGGTCGGGATGATTAGTTCTCAAGTGGCAATTGTTGAACAGGATCATTAGTTCTCCTATGGGCTGGGATGATTAGTTCTCCTGTGGCAATTGTGGAATAGGATGATTAGTTCTCGTATGGGCTAGGATGATTAGTTCTCCTATGGCAACTATGAAACAAGATGATTAGTTCTCCTATGGGCTAGAATGATTAGTTATCCAGTGGCAACTAGGAGCAAGATTATTCATTCTCCTATGGACAAGATGATTAGTTCTCCTGTCAAGGCATCCTACCCATGCAGTTTGGGACTCATGGGAAGTACCTCTCATCTTATCAATGAGCAGGGAAATGGGGTTAGGGACCATAGTAGTACTATCGATGGATGCATCATTGTATCTACCATACTCCCTATGCTAGGATGACCTCCATTGGTCTAGGATCAATGAAATTGATCAGGGATCAGTATGACTAGTATGATACACTCTCTTGTGATATTGATCTAGGATCAATAAAACTGACTTTGGGTCAGTAGAGAATGGTATGAGACATTCTCGATTAGTTCTTCTTCTTCATGGTTCAGCAGAGCAGAGCACAGCAAAGAAGAGTAGAGTAGAGTAGAGCAAGGCAAATCTCAATAGAGCAAAGTAGTGTAGGGCACCAATGGCAAAGATAGTATAGTCGGACATATGGATCAACGGACGAAGTTCTCCCAAAGTTGAGAGGGAGTGTTAAAATTGGAAACTAGGGAAAAACTCCATGTGGGTCATCTTATTAATGGAAGCTGATATTTTTCTTAGATCCCTCTCATCGAGAGGTGTAGGATTGATCTAAAAATCATCCGATTCTGATAAGTATTCATGGAGATATGAATTTATTTGTGTTATGGGACAATTCGTCAAGGTCGGCCAGTAACCAAATAAACCCCACTTGTGCTCAACGTTTTAGTATAAATAGGGGTAGCCTTCAAGTCATTTCAATACACTTGGGATCTCATCCTCTCTACTTGCCTTTGGGTTTTAGTAGGAGGGGAGATCCTCAACGATAACGCTACCCTAATTTAGAGGGCAGAAGCCAAAACTACTGGGAAAATCTAGAACTGCTGGAACTGTCGGGAATTGCTGGGAACTGCCAGAACTACCAGAACAGTAGGGAACTACCAAAATTGACGAAAATTCCAGGAATAGCTAGAACTACTGGAATTGTTGGAATTGACGGAACTGCTAGGAATAGCCAGAATTGTCAAAAATGCCGGGAATAGTCAGAATTACCGGAATTGCCGGAACTGTCGAAGCTATTTGAAACTACTAGAACTACCAGGAAAATCTGGAACTGTCGCAACTGTTGGAATTTCTAGGAATTGCTGAAATTGTTGGAACTTCTGGAACTTCCGAAATTGTCGGAAATTGTTGGAACTGCCAGGAATAGCCGGAACTACTAGAATTGCTGGAATTGCCGAGAATAGTCAGAATTGTTGAAATTACAGGAACTACCAGAACTGCTAGAACTGTTGGAAACTATTGGAACTGCCGAAACTGTTGAGAAAATATGGAACTGTCAGAACTGTCGAGAACTACCAGAATTGTAGAAAATGCCATAAATGCCGAAACTACCGAAACTATCGAGAATATCCAGAACTGCTGGAATTGTTGGAATTATCGGAAATGCTAGGAATAGCTAGAATTGTCGGAACTATCAGAACTACTGGGAATAGTCGGAATTGTTGAAACTACAGGAATTGTCAAGAACTACCAGAACTATTAGGAACTGCTGGAACTGTTGAAACTGCTGGGAACTGCTAGAATTGCTAGAACTGTTGGAACTGTCGAAACTGTCGGGAACTGCCAAAACTACTGGGAACAGGTGGAACTGCCGAGAATAGCCGAAACTGTCGAGAACTGCTAGAAAAGTTAGAACTACCAGGAAAAGCCAGAATTGCACGAAATTGCCAGAACTGCTAGGAAAAGCCAGAATCGTCGGAACTATTAGGAAAATTCGGAATTGTTGGAACTACCGGGAAAAGCCAGAATTGCCAGAATTGATGGAACTGCTGGGAACAACCTGAATTGCCGGAATTGTTGTGAACTGTCGGAACTGTTAGAACTACTAGAACATCTGGAATTGTCGAAACATCCAGGAACTGCCAGAACTGTTGGGAACTGTGGGACCTACCGGAAAAACCATAGCATTTGTCTCCGAAGGAGAGCAACATGCAAGGGACAACTAACTAACATTGGGACAATTGTATGGTAGTTAGCAGCAAATACATCAAGCATGCAATGTTACAGCTAGCATGGAACAACAGGCATGCAAAGGACAACAAACGTGCTAGGGACAACAAGAAAGCAAGCTGCATCCAACACATAGGTCAGTATGGCAAAATGGTGCAACAATGGCACATAATGCAGTATAGTGCTGGGTACAATCATGATTAATGAAGCATGATGAGATGCAACATAGTGATGATGGGTGCAGCATGGTGCAACACAGTGAGGTGCAACATGATGACAAAATGCAGCATAATGATAGGTGAAGGAGTCACCTTGGAGAATCAATTGAAGCAACATGTCTTCAATTGATCTCATGTATCATCTTCTTAGAGATGATCTATGCTCTTATCTAGATAATTCAAAGTGTTGACTTCTGTTGTAAATGTACTATCTCTCTCTCTCTCTCTCTCTGTGTTGAACTATTGAAGAACATATAAGAATAATTGCTAAAGGGTTTCCCCACATTCGGGTTTATCCCTAGCTAGCACCACATCTTGTGTCCTCTTGTCTTGGCTTGCCTTCTACAATTTATGTTTATGTTCTATCTACAATTTACTTTAATAATGATGTGATTGCTAATCTGAAAACAACATTGAGCTAATTGTGAAAATTGAAATAAATTTCTCTAAGCATGGAACGTATCTAAAATTGACATAGCGGATAATCATTTTGTAGATATTATTCACCTTTTTACTACGAGGATGGCACCAGAAGGGAATACAAGTCAGACAAAGAAGAATATAGTAGTGCGTGCGACAGACTTCTCAGTAATTGCGGGACATCTATATAACACAAGTGCATATGAGATATTGCGAAGATATGTGCCAAATTTTGAGTGAAATAGCATTCTTGTTGAAGCTCGCAGAGGGGCTACACGATGAAAATATGCAGGAAAAGAAACTACGCAGAAGGTTTTGCACGCATGTCTATGGTGGCCAATGCTGCATAAGGATTCCAAAGCGTATTGTAAGGCATGCGATGCATGTTAGAGAATGGGAAGACCATAGCGAAGGGATGAATTGCGATTACAACCTCAAGTATCCTTGTAGCCATTTGAAAAATGGGCAATTGATTTTGTTAGGCCAATTCAACCGCAAGGAAGGAAACTGGTGCAAGCTACATCATCACCGCGGTGGAGTATCTGACCAGATGTGTAGAGGCGTAGCCGGTTAAGAATTATGCAGGGGCTATAGTAGTGAAATTTTTGTTTGAATATGTCTTAACTAGGTTTGGCTGCCCGAAAGTGTTAATAAGCGACAGAGGTACACAATTTCTAAATGAAATGATCAGTGCGTTGAAAGAAGAATTCTAGGTCTACCATCAGATGAGTACACCATATCACTAGTAGGCGAATGGAACGGTTGAGGCCTTGAACAAGATTTTGGAGAATGCTCTCACTAAGATCTACAATGCGCAATTAAATGATTGGGATATGCATGTACCTGAAATACTATGAGTGTATAGGACTACTTGTAGGAAGATGACAAGACAAACATTATTCCGATTGGTCTATGGCATAGAAGTTGTGATTCCAATGGAGTATATCATGCCTAGTCTGTGCATAACAACTCTCACAAGTATGGCAGATCATGAAGCCTTGGAGGACCGGCTCATGCAACTGATGGAGCTTGAAGACGATCAAATCTTGGTCGGATTCCATCAGCAAGTATAGAAGGAATGTGAAAAATCATGGCACGATCGACACACCAAGCTTCTCATGATCAAGGTAAACGATCTAGTCTTGTTATATGATAGTAAGTTTACTAAATTTCCAAGTAATTTTCAAATGCATTGCCTGGAGCCATATATTATCAAAGATATTATAGATGGAGGTGAAATTTAGCTCGCAAAGCTGAATGGAGAACCTTTTCCAAGAAGAGTGAATGGAAATCAATTAAAGTTGTATATAGGGGATCCTGCACAATTACTATATGGTGGCAGGATAGTCTTAGTGCTCCAGGAAGTTGTAAGGGAGCATGAGAATATAAGCTACACTACCAGGATCTAAGGACTATGCAACAGGTGGGCTATGCGAAAAATGGTGAATCTGCAATACATGAAGCTACACTATGGAGGGAGGTGCTATGTAGCACATTAGAAAAGTGACCATTGGAGTCATTGTTTGTGACTTGATAGCCAGAAGAATGTTAAGAGGAGTAGTCTGGCAGCATTTAAGGCCAAAATCTTTGAAGATATGCCGCCAAAAAAACATTAATGGTCAAATTTTAGGGGGAACGGTTGGATTTTAATTCAAAACCCCCTATAAATTACATGTTCTAGTCCAATAGAGAACACTTTGCACACTTGGAGTTTTTTCTGAAACTTGTTGTTTGTTTCTTATGAGTCGGGTGTTTTGGGAGGAATTCTTTACCCACACAGACATTTCCCTAGAAGCCCGTGAGATATTTATGGAGAGGATGACTCCCACCAACCCCACAGAAGCTTTAATTTCAGAAGCCATTGTATCCGATGCCCCAGGCCCTGGAATATCGAGTGTTGAAGCTATGCCTGCAGTGCCCACGACACTGAGGTCACCAAGGCTGAAACAATCCATGGTGAAGGAAAAGCAACTTGCAGCAAAGGAAAATAGAAGAAGCTGATACAGATACCTGCTTCCCTCAAGAAGCATATTGTGACACCAACCCAAAAGGAAGATAAACTGCCAACAAAAGTCAAACAGAAGGTTGTAGACTTGGAGGTGGAAGAAGGCCAAGGAACGAAGGATATCGATGTTGAAAGCGCAGAGCCGCAATCAAGGAAGGCCTGGCTACTCTAGATGCCACACTTACAGACTGCACAATAGTATTTGAGTAGGCCGTGGAGTTGGTCACCAATATGCAGGGGGATCCAAGCTTGTAGACACTGAATACTGAGATGAGGGAGCTGCAAAAGAAATATGATGAATTGAAGGAAATGACACGCTCCATTGCACCAGCGCAACACCTAGCCAAGTTTCAAGAGGGGAAGCAACTCCTCCTACAAGTAGAAGAAACACACAAGAAGGAGGCCTTGCTTAAGGCCAGGCTAGAACCTTGGTTAGAAGAAGCTTATCAGATCTCAACAACCATCCAGGATAAGCTAAAAGGCTTGCAGCAAATGCAGCAGACTATGAGGCTAGCCACAAAAGGACCAACTACAAAGAAGCTAATGGAAGAGATCAAGCAGGCAACCAATCAAAGCACTATCGAAGTTGTTGTAGTTTAGGTGGAGCTGGGAGATCTTGGCACCAAGATCATAGCACCAACCGAGTGACTCGAGGGTGAGTCAAGATATTTGTGTTGGGGACCTATTGGGATGGGGTCCCTTGGGTCAGTTTTGGGGTTAAGATAACCCAAGTTTTGATGTAATTTTTGTAAGTAATGTAAAGTGTTCCAGATTTATGGATGTGGAGCACGTAGATGATTAGGATTCAAAGGGTTTTAGCCCCTTATTTATGTAAAGTATGAGTCAGCTTTGAGACCCACCCACGGTCTGCGGGCCATGGGATTGTATGAAAAAAAGAATAAATAGGTGTGTCTTAGAGAGTCTAAGGCATGATAGAAGAAGATAATAATGATGATAGTAATGGGTCAATAGAAGAGAAGTATTAGCATATATAAGTGGGTCAGATAGGAGAGAAATGCTCTGCAGCTAAGTGCACAAAGACCTAGGTAGAGTTTGCTGCTGAGTGTGTGGATCCATGTAGCTGAGTGCGCAGGTTATTTTTGACTCCATAAATCTGAACCAAAGATCAATAAAGAAGAATATTGAAGAATTCTTGTGTATATATGTTTATCTCTATTTATTTATTGTTGTGATATATGTTGCTGATGAATAATGTATTTATGAAATATTGATCTAATAATGCGCAACTCTATGGAATAAGTCTTAATAACTGTATGCAATGCATGTTAATTACTATCACGAAGGTTGTGATCATTTTTTTTTTGTTAGACTTTAAGATTTTGTGGTAGCTTTTTGGAGTAGTATCATCCAGATTATCCATAGTATTATGTTCAATATGTCGACGTTTTGAACCCCAAAGGGGGTCCATCATCAGGACTGAAAATGATAGATCATGACTGATAGATGATTTTTTTATGTTTATTAAATACTTAAGTAGATCTGTGCAGGCTCTGATCTAGGGTTGTTTTTTGGTGTGTGTAAGTGGATGAATAGACTATTAAGGTTCCGAAAAGACCAATCATAGACTTTCACGAAGGTTTAAAGGTTGTTGGGATAGATTTGTAGTATCGAGCCCTAGGGGCTTATAGATCTGTGCAAATACGGATGTAGGGTGCTAAAAGACATCACACTAATCTCTGGATGTGGGAAATTGGTTCCAGCATCCTCCCATACTGCTTTAGGTGAGACTGCAGCCTGTGTTATGTAGGTTGTTGTCGAAAGCACCATAAGTGTAGGGTTTTGTTGGTTGGCGCAACTAACTCTGAACGTGGGTCAGGACCCCCTAATTCAACAAGATGTTGATGTTCATGAAATCAAAAGAGAATCCCTATAAGAAACTTATTGTACCATGATATCCACCAAAGAGTAGGTAGCTTCAGTTGGAAATAAGTCCCTAGTTGAGAGGGAGCTCGGGAAAGTCCCTTGTTAAAAGGGAGCTTAAGTATGTTTCCTTTTATAGGAATGAGTTGTCCTCCCTAGTTGAGAGGGGGAGATAGAAACATCATTATTGTTTTCATGTTATGAAGAAATAATGGAGGATTGTGTAAGCATTTGGTTTCCAATACTCTTTGAGGATGTTCTAGGGCATCCAATAGGTAAGAGAAGTCGAAGTAGAAATACCTTGAGGATGTGTTATTCCAAAACAGGACGACCTACATGAAATAGAAAGTCATTCTCATGAAGGGTTATTTGACTATATTGTAAAGCCTATATATAAGAGAATTCGAGCTCACTTGAAATGAACTCACACAATGCACACAATATTCAATCAAGGAAGAGAAAGAGACCAAAAAAGTGTGAAGAAGAGGAGGACTAGAAGAGGAGGAAGGAAGCATAGTTTTTGGATTGTCCGTGGGATATTTTCCTTAACACGTGCGAGAGAATTAGGGAACCTATTGCAAGAACTAGAGTCAATTGCAGACTTGCTAAAATAATTTGAGTTAGGGAATACTTTGTAAGTCGAGTTCCATAGAAGGAATAATCAAGTCAGGTGAAGAAAAGGAAAGGAATAAATCACCATCTTTTCACTCGTGCAAAATATAGGGTTTCGACATCAAAGTTGTAGAAGAAATTCTCAGGGTTGAAGTTGTAGACAAAAATCCTAGATTCAAAGTTGCCGGAGAAGTTATTAGGGTCGAAGTTGCTAAATAAATTGCTAGGGTCAAAATTGCTCGAAAGAAAGCTCATCAAGGAGAAGATTGGACTTGGATTTGGAGGGGTCTTTGACAAAGGTCTTAGGTCATGGAATTAATCAATTAAAGTTTGATATGAAGAGGAGTTTTTGTGGGTTTTCATCTCAAGAGGATAGGTTTGGGCCCTATCTTATAACCTACATATTGTTTCCTCTTATGCTATTATTCTTCATTGTTTTGGTAGATGTTTGATGATAGAAAACACGATAATAATCAAATTGAAGAAGAAGTTCATATAGTAAAGTAAAAGGACATCACAAACAATTATGAAAGTAAGAGAAATCACCTAATTTAGTTTCCCTTAGATTTCTCAACAACCCCTCCTAAGGAACCCTTATGGCCACATGTATCTATCTACCCTACAAAAAGAAAAATTGTTCCCCTGAGATCACATTAGAGAGTATGTCTTAAATCTTCATGAGATTATTTTTGCGACGACCTTATATATGTATTTGCAAAGGGATATAGGTCAAAATGCATCAAAAAAGGTAGGAGAGTCACCTTGGGGATGAGTGTAATGAAAATGAAGTTGAAGGACTGGTGGATCTTTCCTATCGTTCTCAAATCCTCAACCACAAGAAGAATATTAGCTCCGACGATGTCAAAAAGTCCAATGAAGAACTCAACTGACCATCCATCCAGGCTCAAACTCTTATCCTTCTAAAAGCAGGATATAACTGCTAAGAGATCTTCTTTGGTGACCATTGCCATGAGATGCTCATTATCTGCTTCATATGCACAAGGATGGAAAATAATAATAGTCTAGACCACTTCAGAAATAGAGGTGCCTTGTGGTGCCTTGAATAGGCCACTAAAATGTGAACAACCCAAGTTTTCCAGATCTTCAAAAGGTAAAACATAATTACCTTCTAGATTCTTTAATTACTAGATAGTGTTACCGATAATTCTACCTTTTGTGAAGTTTTGAAAGAACTTAGATTTTTCATCCGCATCCTCTAGACAAACAATGTGTATTTTGAGGTACCAAGTATCTTCTTGGTCATTTAGCAACATCCTTTTTAGCCTTCCAACCCAATTACTCTAACTCTATCTTCCTCATATTTGAAGCCCTTCGTATCTTCCTCATAGATATCTTTGAGAGCCTTTTTAATAGTATTAAAATAAATCATATCCTATGATATTTTTGTAATTTACCTTGTGATTATGGTATGTTTTATGGATTTTAGGTTGGCAACAAATTGTACAGTTGTGGAAGATTTGGTCGAGGGATCATATATCTTCTAGGAGGATTTGATCAATTCTATATAAGACCCTTCCTTAATCCATGTAGCATTAAGTTTGAAATGGCTCGGGGGTTTCTTTCCCTATACTTTTAGTTCTAGACAAATAGGTGAATGATTGGAACCTCTACCCTCACATATTCATTTCTGAATTAGGGATAGGTCATCCACATGTTGTTTAGAAAGAAGAAAATGATCAAAACTTTTAGCGATCCATTCCATATCAACCCAATTTTTTATCATGGTAGGTTTAAGTTTAGTAGGTGCAACATCAACCAGTTGGTGAGCCCTTATATAGTTAAGAAACAAGGACTAATTAGGATCAACATGTGATATCTTCCCCCAGCTTTCTACATGCCAACTAGTGAAATGAAAGTCACCACATATAATTAAATGATTGGCTGGTAGAAACATGGAATTAACAAGAGCCTCCAAAAATACTATTTTGTCTTGATGGGGACCATAGACATTAAGGACCAATAGATCTTTGTCCCAATCAGAAAATAAAACAGAATTCCTTAGAGTCAAAATCGTTCCCAAAGAGTTAATTTCCAGACAACTAGACTGACCATTGACATCCAGGTAAGATAACTCCCACTCAGGAAGAAATTTTTTCAAGCAAGCTAGTTTAATGCCCCCCTGCCCCAATGTCTCTTGAAGAAGTGCCAAAACATAATTGGTAACAACTAGTCTACGTATAGCACGTTGTTTGGATGAGTTAGCCAGACCCTTGTACTTTAGGGTAATAAGGATCTTGGGGGAGCCATGATAGGGGTGTGCATCACTTTAAGGACCCCTTCAATAGACTATTATTTGCCATAATCTCATTACATGACAACTCTGTTTTGTGCTTTAGAAATATTATTTTTCATACCCTTGCCTTTGTGGGTAGTCACATTCACAAGATTGTGACACAATCCTCTATGGATTCTAGAGTCGAAGGATGAGGAATGGTGAAATCTAAGATGACACTAAGGTTATTGTGATATGTATTCCAAGGAATCCCAATTAGAAGAAGTGGTAAATGAAGGGGGTCAATTGTATCTATGGAAGAAATAGGGAAAATACTAGGGATCGACTTCAAAAATCATCCCATCATTATTTACAAATGGATTATGACCAATAACATTCATATATATCCTACTAACAAAGAAATTACTAACAAAAGAGGAAAGAGTGGGAGTGGGAGCAAAGGTACCCTAAATAGGAAAATCCAACAAAGAAGCCAAGGGATCCAGTACCATGTCAGAGAAATGCCCAATCACCACTAGATCAACAACCAATGAAAATGAAACAGAGAGTTACATATCCAAATCTGATGAAGAGAAGAGGGGGCCCCAAACCACCAATGGAGCCATTGGAGGAGGAAAGGATATGATAGCATCCACCCAAGGAGCCTTAACAAAGGACCTATGCTCAAGAGTACATGGATATTCAAGCCCATCCTTCCATGAAACCCTAACTTACAATTTATTTCATTATGCCCATGATCATGGAAATGCCTGCAGCAAAAGGGTATCCCCTAATAATTTAGGGGTTGTGTCAAAGGGAATACTTTGTGGGTCTATAAAATCTCACTCCAAATACATTCACAGATGTTTATAATCATAAGAAGGCACACTGCTTTCATCTCATTAGCTTCAAACAAGGACATATCCACCTATAAACATTCTCCAAGATGATTGTTGACCATCACAAGGACTTGTTTAACTGAACTCTTAGGCTCAGAAGCTTGACCCGAATGGGGGATTTTTCCATTTTCTCCCTCATAGGGTCAAAAAGGGGGGACCAATGCTTTAGTAGAAGATGAAAGAGAAAATTCTCCATTATTTATCCATAACCCACTTTACCTCTTCTAAGGTAGAGAAGAAAAATATGAAAAATGTGTGTAAGAGCACCTTGATGGTAGGACAATGCTCAAATTGTTCCCTCCATTCCATGCGAACCCAATATTTTAGTGTCTTTCCACTGCAGCAATGCCCTTGAGCTCACCCCATAAGAGAAATATCACTCATCTTGACAACATAATGCATCTCGATGTCATCTCCCAATACCATGGAGAGATAACCTTTCTTTTCCTTTACAGAAACATTTTTCCTGTTGACATTTTTCCTAGTTGCAATGAAGGAAAAAAAAGTAGAAACCAAGCCATAGGAATTTTCCCCTCAAACACCTTATTTCATAAATAACTATTATAGAAAATAGATGATATCAAAACCAAAGCCAAGAGACTTCATCTTATATATACCTATTTACTTTGGATTCTAAGGTAGCATATTTTAACGTATGGATCATTTCAACGTATTACCCACATTTTCTTAATATTATTTGTGTCACATATTTCCCACTCCTTTTAATTACGTTGATAGGAATTTCTCTATGGGCTTGGGGTGGGAAGACATTTTTCACCCTAGCCAATCATAGGCTTTCATTTTTGTCCTCATTTGTACAATTAGAAATTCGCACATGGAATTATTCTTGTCCATTATGTTTCTGCCCAGATTTACAATGTGATTTTGCTGGCATTCCCTATATCTCACCATTTTTCAACCTTATAATCCTTTCTCAAGCGACTTCTGATTTGGTGGTCTTCCGGTCATGAGTAATATCATCCTAGATGAGTTTCTTATGGTTGGAATACTAGTCAATATCAACTTTGAAATCACTTCCTCCTTACCACCAGGGATGTCCATACTCGAAGTCCCACTTCACATACTTCTTTCTATCACCCAACATGAAGTTTCTCTATCAAATATGGGGTTTTACTCTTGATTATGTAACAACCGCAAGTTAGAAATGCATGTATTAAAGTAAATAAAGGAAAAATAATAACCAAGGTCATGGGACACATATTCCAAGATGAATATTAGGCAAAACATCCTCGTGTGGGCGTTCATTTGGTTTAATATGGCTAAGGGAAAATTGGCAAAGGAAATTGCAAAGGAATTGAAAAGGAAAAGAGACAGTAATTGGCATTTTATTTATAAAAGTAAAGGAAATTAAGAGAAAAGGAAGGAAATAGGTCACAGGTTTCATGTGAGGAGGAAAATGAAGGAAATAATGGAAATTGAAGAAAATATAGGCCTCATTAACCCACATACTTTTATCAGTTTTTGTATGGAGCTTTATCTCTATTCTCTCTCTCTCTCTCATATTCTTGCACACTTAGAACATTCTTGGAGCACTCTAGAATCAGAAAGGCAGGCAAAAGAAAGAAAAGTGAATAAAATATTAAGCAAGGAATAGTTGGATCAAGCAACTACAATGAGATTACTTGCATGTGTCAAGTTTCATGTATGATTTCCTTGCTCATTTAGACATCCATGTTACATGCATGTGTGTTTTTGGATCTCTTGTTGTCACTGGCATGGGTTTTTCCATGTGTGGCAGTAGTTTTGAGCCTTACCTTTCCATTTCCATATAGCCATGGTGTGATGGGGTTTCTATTACTTGGTTTATCTAGATTTCAAGATGGTTTTGAAACTTAGTGGGGTGGTATCAAGATGAAACACAAGGCCTAGGAATCGCTGGACTAGTGAATCTGGGATTGCGGTAAAGATTTATTGTGTATGCCCTTGTTGGGCCTAGGAATCCTCAAGTGGTGAATGACGAAATATATGGTAATGCCAAGAGGGTGGAGACACACAAATTCCTCACGGTTTAGGTGGATATATATGGAGGTAGCCATGCTTGTATAGGCCTAGAGATCCCTGGACCGGTATGTGGTGGGATTGTGGTAAGGCCTGGTAGTGTATTGTTGGATTAGGGGGTTCTGAACTAGGTTTAGAGTTAGCTGCACCAACCAAAAAAAACTTACACTATTATCCCTTTCAGCAACAACCAGTGTAGCATAGGCTGCAGTCTCACCCGAAGCAATATGGGGGGATGCAAGAACCAAGTTTCTGCATCCAGAGACTAGTGTGATGTCTTCCAACGTCTTATATCTACCTTTGTAGATGCATAAACCTTTAGGGCACATTGTTGCAACTCTGTTAAAATAGCCTTCAAACCTTCATGAAGGTCTACGACTAGTCCTTGTGGACCTCTAATAGTTTATTCGCCTATTTAAGCGCATCAGAGAGAAGTTCTAAATTAGTGTTCACACATATTTACTTAAGTCAATAGTAAATGTAAGAGAAATCGCCATTGCAAAATTACTTAAACATGCATTGTGTACATTATTAATATTTATTCAAGGGAATCGCATAACATTCAGATAACATTTCATAAATAAATCATTCATTAGCAACATATAACCTTAATGGAGATAAACATAAATACTTAGGAATTCTTCAAAAATGTCTTTATTGATCTTCAATTCAAGGTTACAGACTCAAAACTAGCCTATGCACTCAGCTGCAGGGGTCCACGCACTCAGCTACTGACTCTACCTAGGCCTCTGTGCACTCAGCTACAGATGCTTTATTCTTATTTCTTACCTGCTTCTCCTTGCTTCTTCCTATGTCTCTATCTAAGTCTACTTGTCTCTTCGCTAGGACTCACTATTTATAGAATTTTCATACAATGCCATGGTCCACGGACCATGGGTGAATCTCAAAACCAACTCAAAACTTTACATAAAACAAGGGGCTAAGCCCCTTTGACTCCTATTCATCTATGCGTTCCACATCAAGAAATCGTGGAGACTTTACATTATTTACAAAAATGTATCAAAGCTTGGGTTATCTTAACCCCAAACTGACCCAGGGGACCCCATCCCAATAGGCCCCCAACACAAAGATCGTGACTCGCCCTCGAGTCAGCTACTGGCATTATGATCTTACTATAAAGAGCCCCTAGTTCCATGTGGACCACTACAACTTTGGCTACACTCTGCATTGCTGCCTACTAAACCTCAACCAACTTTTTCGTGGTTGGTCCTTCTACGACCAACCTTATCATTTGTTGTGTCTGTTGTAGTCCTTTAAGCTTGTCTTGAATGGAGGTCGTGACTTGATATGTCTCCTCCAACCAAGGCTATAGTCTGGCCTTTAGCACGACCTCCTTCTTCTACGCTTCCTCAACCTGCGCAACAGTAGTTTTCCTTCTTGTAATTTGGCAAGGCATTATACTAGTGCTAGGGAGTGCGCAGTCACCCTGATAGCATCATATTAGCGTAGTAGATCCCTTACCTCTGTTTTAAATGTCTGCAGGTTTGGATCCTCCTACAAATTGGTCACTATCTCCATAGCCTGCTTGAACAGTACCGCACAGTCCGTGACGCTGGCATCCAAGGAAATCATGCCTTCCTTTATTGCAACTCTGTGCTACTCCGGACATCAAGCGGATTTTTGGGCTGCGACTTTAACTACAGCTCTACAATCTTCATGTTGAAAACGAAAATGACTCATCCAAATTCTACTTTAGCCTCACGCGCACCAACGGCTAATTTTCTGATTTTGGCTTCTAGCTATGCATCCTTCGAGATGTGAAGTTTAAGCACTGTCTTGCATACCTCTGCTACTGCTGACTCTAGACATGAACTATGCACCTGAAGTGCCTCCTTCTCCTTCAAATCCTACATCATTTCAAAGAACAGTTACTGATTATTGAATTTAATCTCACTAAAAGTAGTGAGTTCCCATTGCTCTCTGATCCTGAACTCTTCCACAACTCCCTATAGTAATGCATGTAGAGATTCAAGGAACACTGCATGAAGGTTCAGTCCCATGTTTGTGACTTTGTGAAGCCAGTCCATCTCTACGATGTTGGGTGTGGAGCCTGATTATCTTCTTTATTTATAGGTATCGCCACATTGGACCCCAGTGTTGGAAATAATACTGAGAGGGGGGGGGGGGTGAATCAATATTATCTAATTCTTTTCAATTATACAAACATTTGTAGATTTGACTTGTGTATACCTTCCAGACTTATAATTTAGTTTATTATGTGTGTCAGAACCATTTAACAATAAGCAGGAATAAGAAAAATAGAACAAACAGTCACACCAAAGAACACAAGATATAAGGTGGAAACCCAATGTGGGTGAAAACCACCTGCTACAATATGTCTTTATCTTCTTTCAATTAGAAACTTCTTTTTACGATGTATCTGTACTAGTGCAGTCTCATACCAGTACGTAGGCTTCAACCTGTAAAAGGCTACAACCTTCTCTCATTCTCCAGACTCTCCTGGAAGGGAGCTACAACCCCCTTAGCTCTTGTACTAGCTGAGGTACTAGTACATAGGTGCTGACCTACTTAAGGCTTCAACCTTCTGTTTTCTTCCAGGGATCACATTTCATAAATTTTCAGACTGGATCCATGAATATCAATCAAACATCAAATAGATCTGCAATCAACCAACTTCCTTGTATACAAAATGAATCAATAATTTCTCATCACACTACAACCAGACATCAATTCAGAACCCTGAACACAACAGTGATAGATAAAATTAGCTAAAACATATTTCAAGAAAAGTTCGCAACTTCACCAATAGAAACCTGCGGGTATCCGCACTTCTGCTGTGTCTCGCCTACGCACCTCTGCACCTGCTCTATGTCTAGCCTGCGCACCTCCACACCTGCACTGTTTCTAGCCTGTGGAACTTCGGGTATAGATAATTTATCAGCCTTCAATTATACCCCAGACTATCAAAATTTCAGATTTGATCATGCGCCAAAGAGATCTCAACCCATCAGTAGATTCGTCTTGTAATGCTTAGTTTTCTCCTTGATTCAGGTCCAACTATAACTCACCAACCGATCACAAGTATTTCATATCTTTCTCTTCTTAAGATATTCAACCCATCTATATACAACCAAATGATCTCCTTTCCTTTCTATAGGCTAGGCCTTACTCAAACCATGGTCCAAAACCATAGAGATCCAATACTAGGGACCCAAAACCTGGGTTCAATACTTTAGATGCAAAACCACGGATCAAAACAATAGGATCAAAAAATGTTAGACTAAATACCATGGACCAACCATAAGATTTCCCACGTGCATGTGTTTTTCTCTTCATGAAAGTCCGTGTACTTTAGGTCCACACTTTTTTTTTGGAACACCTGCGAACATGTCCGCACCTTTTGAATGATGCACCTGTACAGCCTGCCAATGACCGCAACTTTGTGAACATGAGCCTATGAGTCTCTCATTTTCTACTATTTTGAGAACCATAACTTGTGATCTGCTACTTGAGTGAGTTGCCATCTAGGACAACACTTATGTCATCAAGCTAATACCTGTGTCATAATGCCAACAATCTCCCCCTTTGGACTTGATGGAAACCCAAGGCCACTCAAGGTCTTTCCTCCCCCTTCGACATCAAGGGAAAAGGGTTATGCTCCCATTGAGGATATGCTAAAATCTCTACTCTGTTGTGCTGTCTAAGCTCCCCCTGACATATAGACAAGATCTGCAAGAAAATGTTCTATAAAACAAATCTGACTTTATACATCATAACTAACCTTCCTATCACCAAAGACTTCATACATACGACTCCCAACCAAGAGGGGATACATGATATAATAAGCTCATTACACTATCCATCCCAGACATAGTGGGACAACCAAGCCAGGCCATTACATGACCTTGAAAAAAGAAATATAAGACATAATACCAGTAGCAATTGACAATCATAGATCAGTATCCATGTTCTCCTTCTACACTTTCTCCCCCTGACATCAAAACAACTGAAGAATTGAACCAAGATATTCTACGATAATGCCAACAATGCATTATTAGAAGAATATATGCTCCCCCTGAACCTGTACGACATGGTCTTTGACAGACCCATTTTAGACTCTTCTCATCCTTGCTTTTCTTCAAGTCAACTGTACCCACATAAACCAGTGTATGTACGCATATACCCCATATGAAACTCGCGTACTACAATCTCTAAAACAGACAAGATTCAACAGCAAGATGATGCATCAACTACCCCCAGCTTTTTTCTGAGGTATTCAAAGGTCTCCCTTGGCAGTGGTTTGGTGAGAATATCAGCAATTTGTTCCTTAGAGGACATATACTCCAATTTGACCTTTTGTTCAAGCACTTGTTCTCGGAGAAAATGATACTTGATCGGTATGTGCTTATTCTTTGAATGCATGACAAGATTCTTTGAGATACTGATTGCAGTTGTATTATCACAAAAAATGGAGATAGGTGGAGTACAAGTGATTTGAATATCTTGCAATGTTTGCATCATCCAAAGAGGTTGCGTGCAGCAAGATGCTGCAGCGACATATTCTGCTTCAGCTATAGATAACGTAATAGAGCTTTGTTTCTTGCTGAAGCAAGATACTAATCTAGGACCTGTTAGCTTTGTTATGTAAAAGGATAAGGAAATGGATTCAAGCACTCTCAAAGGCTGCAAGCACACCTAAGTTCATGCCAAGCGAACCATTTCTGATGTTCAATTCTCCAGATTTTGGCTAAAATATTCCTACCGGTTGAAGAAGTTGCAAGAGGAAAGCCCTTGGAGGAGCGGAAATACACTATCGGGAGGCACAAATACTCTAAAATCATGAAAAATCTCAAATCGCAAGCTTAAGGGTCCGAAATCATATCAGCCATTGGATCTGGCCGATCAACGATCCAAATTGCGTCGGCATACTGCAGTCGGAGCAGGCGGGCAGTGGCAGCGACTCAGGAGACCTCACCGATGAGCGATCGCCGATATCGCATCGGTGGGTCGCAGTGGAGGACTTACAGAAGAGGTTTGGGCCTTTATATTAGGCGATATGCGATCGCCGACATCACATCGCCGATATCACGTCGGCATATCGCATCAGCGCTTACAAAGGGGGCAGGGCCTTTTGCATGGTTATGTTCGCGATGCGATAAGCCGAACCCGATGGCGCTATAAATTATTTCTCTTAAATTTTCGGGTCCTCGGTGATATCGCTATCGGCGCTTTTAAAAGTGGCGGAGCTTTTACACAAGGCATGTATGCGACCCGATGGGGTCCGGGAGGTAAAGTTTATATATTTTCAGTTCCGGTGAAGGCATTTCTTTGTGTTTTTCAGTGTTTTTATATATGTTTCCAAATATGAGGAATCGTTGGTATGGGCCCATTTCACAGTCGGCATATCGAAAATGGGGAAATCAGTGGTGCATAGAAAATTGCATGTATGGATGCCGATGCGATGAGACCCAGACCCGATGGGTTTTCAAAGTAGAATGGCATAATATTTGAGGTCCGCAAAAGCCATTTTTATGATTTTGGGACATTTTTACATGTATTTTCGAATAAAATGAAACAGAGGATTGGCCGGTTAAGATATGTAATGCGACCCGAAAGGCAGACCCAATTAAAAAATATATGTGTGTGGGCCCTTGATATTCAAAAAATAGCAAGGTGGGCGGTATTTCACAGTGGCGGGAGATGATGAAAGCAAGCATGCAGCAGTACAACGCAGTAGGTAGCTGCCTTCAAATAACAGTATGGCCGAGCAGGAAAGAGGACGTGCCCCAAATAGATCAACATTTATCAGTCATGATGGAGCCATTTCAATGTTCAGCGATTGCAGTTAATCAGCAGTATGGCCGAAAAGGAAGCAGGACACCGCAGATCCAGTCAAAGCATTCAATGGCTATGGGCTTCACCCATATTTCATTCCACCTACCCAAAAAGGACCGCAGAGCACCAGAGAGGGACAAATCTATTCAAAACACAGTCAGATTTGTATTAGAGGGCCATTCCTAAATGTAAATATGGTTGGTGGCCATTTATGGGCTCCTCCACGCATTGTTTAACAGAGATATTTTGTATTGTAACACTATATATACTCAGAACTCAGATGTAATCAGGGGATGAGTGTTTGATGAATGAGAGCTTATCGTAGCCTTCTAACTTCTGGAGACTGTAACTACTTTGTAACATGCAGCGTCTGGTCTTCATTTCTAATTGATACAAGCTTCTTTTGCTGTCAATTGCTCACTTTCCATTTCTTCTTCTTGTTCCAGGCTGTACCTGTTTTGCTTTCGTGCATTTGCTGTAAATGTTAGCATTAGAGGGGCTGTCATCCCACCTCTGTGTTAGAATTTGGCATGTATAACTGAACATGTATGTAGGTTTCTGTTGTTGTAATGCATAGAGAGCTGTCATCCTATCTATGTATTAGAATCCATATTTACAGACCTTTTACTGGTTGCCGCAGGCCATCACAGGGTCCTGTGCATCTGCTGGGTGATTAGTTTTCTTCATTATCATCTTTACCTTAAGCTGTGAGTAATTGGTGGTTAAAAGCCTTGTAGTCTAGAGGTGTTCACCCATGTCTGGGGTCAATGATAGTAGAAGTGGTTATCTGGCTTAAAGGTGTTGTGCATCCTCCGTTTATCCATCATTTCATCCGATAGAATTGTTAAATTTTTAATGTTCCTGAGCATCACTGATATACAACCTAGGTGAGTTTCTTGGGGTGATAACATTAATTGGCGCCGTTGCCGGGGAGAGGAGAATCGAAGCTCAGCTTCCCTGGGAGAACGACATAGTTTCAAGATTTGATGGCAGACAAGGTTTGAACACAGAATTTGGTTGTAATCATCTGTCTGGCGACTCCACTGGTGGAAAACCATCCTTGGCGACTCCACTTTGAAGTTCTGGCTCAGTTTGTGAGGCATACTAGAAAAAATCCGCAGAAGTTTCCAGCTATTGCTTGACCCTGAAAAAGTTGTTAAATCGAAGAAATCATCAAAGAAAGGGGCATCAGGATCAGGTAAGCCTAAAAACTCTGATTTATCTCTGAAAGATGAGTTTATACCTGAAGAATCACAGCTTGAAGTTTTAGAGCCCACCACTGTTAACAAAGAAATTCTTTTAGAGATCAGTTCAGCCCCTCTTGCAGTCAGTTCTCCTTTGAATCTCAGTCCAAAGAGAGTTTCCCATACTGTCCAAAACATCCCAATATCCTTCCCATCCATTACATTATCTCCTGCTTCTCTATCTGTTAGTATTCTTAAACATATTCCAAATATGGCAGGACAGCAAGCACCTACCAGGATTGAAAGGATCGTTGCTGCTAGATATGGACCGTTGGTCTTGCCTGTACCTTTAAATGCCATGCCTACCGGAGAATATCAAAAATATATGCCCAAATTTACTGGAACAGAGGGAGTGACAGCGGAAGAACATCTTGAAGCTTTTTATAGTTATGCCGACAATTTAGATATCAGTGAGAATGACGTATGGATGAGAGTTTTTGTCCAGAGCCTTGATGGAGAGGCTAGGAAGTGGTTTAGAGAATTACCCCAGAGATCTATAACAGATAATGAAGCATTAGATGAAGCATTTTTGAAGCAATGGGGAGATAAGAAGGACCTATTATATTATCATACTGAGTTTGGAAACTTGAAAAGAGTAAAGGGTGAATCTTTCCCTGATTTCAATAAAATATTTAATAAGATGTATAGTAAAATACCAGCTGAGGTAAAGCCTACCCCCACCACTGCCAAACTTACATATGCTAATTCCTTTGACCCTGATTTCTGCTTACTGTTGAGAGAAAGAAGATGCCCTACTTTGAAGGATATGCAAGAAGCAGCCCTCGAGGTGGAATCAAATATTATGGCAGCAGAGAAGTTGAAAAGTCAAATTGATAGGAGAAAGCCGAGAGGGGAGGTTTCTTCTTCTCAGGCTCCAACTTCAGAGCCTAAGATAGACAAAATGACTAAGATGATAGAGTCATTGACTGTTGAAGTTTCAAGGCTAAAAGTAGAGCAGGCTTCAGGCAAAACAAGGCAGCAAAACACATTTGCTCCAAGAAGTCCAAACCCATTCAGAAAAGCAAACGATCAGCTACAAATCATACAAAGAGGTGAGCAAGCTAAAGAAGATCATAAGGTTAAAGCTCCTTTTCAAAATGCAGTAATGGAGGGGGAACAATTTGAAGAAGAGGAAGATGAAATTCACTGCATGGAAGATAAAGGTAGCGTTGTATTTTTAACATTGGCTGAATATGAAGAGTCATTGCAGCAAGAGCAAAACAAGCAAGGATGGGACACTGGTGCTGTGCTGCAATCAAGTGAACAGTAGCGCAAATATAATCTAAGATCCAATGCAAATAATGCCAAAGAAACAATTGCACAAGAAGCTGCTGCCCAAGTATCTCCTCAGCATACCAGGCAAAGAAAATCAACAGCTGATCCGGTCACCCTCAAAGTTTCAGTCCAAGAGGTAAAAACTACTGATAAGCCTTTCTCTTCTTTCAGTTTTGAATCAGAAGTTAAAAAATTGAAGGTTGTTGTGCCTCTGGCTGAGTTGGTCAAGAGTGAATTGTTCAGAAAACCCATCCTTGAGGCCCTTGATCTACAATCTAAACAAACCTCCATGGACTCTGTCAACTTGCAAGATGATAAGCCTGCTATTGTGCTTAGTCCCATGATTGAACCTGCTAATAATAGTTCTCCATCTTTCTATGTTTCATTGACTATCCATGATAAAATCCTCCACAATTGTCTGCTAGACACAGGTGCCAGCCATAATCTAATGCCTAAAACTGTCATGGAAGAGTTAGGCCTTGATATCACTAGACCCTATCATGATTTGTTCTCTTTTGATTCAAGGAAGGTAAAATGCCTTGGATTGATTAAGGATCTAGCCATTACCTTAACCCAGCTGCCTATGAAGAGTATGATGATGGATATAGTGGTGGCCGATGTCCCTCCGAATTTTGGTATGCTGTTGTCTAGAGGGTGGATTAAGAGACTAGGAGGGACATTACAGAATGATCTATCTTATGCAACTGTCCCAGTGTTTGGAGGAGAAAGCAGGAGATTATATAGAGAAGCACAGCTGGCATATATCATTAGTGATGAGAAGAATCCTACAAATCATCCCATATATGCAATGGACACTGATTTTGCTGCATGCATTCTTCAAATAGAAGAATCTCAGAAGGCCTCATTGCAGATCAGGAAACAATCAGATCAGGCCGAGCATGATATAGAAGAACAGATTTGGGAGATGTTTTTTGATGGAGCTTGCACCAAAGAGACAGCAGGAGCAGGGGTGGTGCTAGTATCCCCATGGCAAGAAAGAGTTGAATTGTCCCTAAAGCTGGTATTTCAGGTGACAAACAACATAGCAGAGTATGAAGCTCTACTATTGGGCCTTCAGGCAGCCAGAGACAGAGGAATAAAGAAGCTGAAGGTATTTGGAGATGCTGATCTGATAATTCAGCAAGTAAATAAAACATTCCAAGCAAAGCATCCAAGGCTGAGAGCTTATAGAGATGAGGTATGGAGAGTCAAGGAGTTCTTTGACTTTTTCCGCATTTCATATATTCCTAGAGCCCAAAATCAGCTTGCTGACTCCCTTGCTGTCTCTGCTAGTTTGTTCATCCCTCCATCCCCTCCCAAACTAGTTTATGAGGTACAAATGAAGTATAGACCCTCTGTGCCTGATAATGTCCACCATTGGAAAGTTTTTGATGATGATGATGAGTTGAATAGGTTTCTTCAAGTCATTGATGAATTTTCAGAAATGTAAATTGACCAGAATAATGATGCTTTGCTAGAAGCTCCCAAGTTCCAGTTTAAAAATAAGATTGGCAAGAATAGCATAGTCCAACTTCCTAGCAACCACATTCCTAAGGGTTTAATTCCTCTTGAGCGATTATTTGATCACAATGATGTGCCTTACAAAGATTCCTATAAAGAAGATCAATCTACTGTATGTAAGTATAATATAGGAAGCCCAGGCCAGCCCAAATTTATTAATCTGTCCGCTAAACTATCTAATGAGCAGAATACCGAATACTGCAAGTTAATGAGGCAGTTCACTGATGTGTTTGCTTGGGAGTACAGCGATCTGAAAACATATGACAAAAATGTAATTCAACATAAAATTCCGCTTGAAAAAGACACTATTCCTTTCAAACAGAAGCTGAGACCAATGAATCCGTTACTCCTTCCTTTGGTGGAGAAAGAAATTAAAAAGTTGCTGGCTGCTAAGATAATAGTGCCTCTCAGATATTCTAAATGGGTGGCGAATCTGGTTGTCGTGAGGAAGAAGAATGGAGAAATCAGACTGTGTGTTGATTTCAGGAATCTAAATAAGTGCTCCAAAAAGGATAATTATCCTCTGCCAAAAATGGAGCATTTGTTGCAGCAAGTCTCAGGTGCCAAAGTAATGTCTTTTATAGACGGATTTTCAGGCTTTAATCAAATCGTTGTGCATCCAGATGATCAAGATAAGACAACATTTACCACGCCTTGGGGCACGTTCATGTATGCTAAAATGCCATTTGGACTGATGAATGTTGGAGCCACCTTTCAGCGTGCTATGGATATAGCTTTTGTGGGAGAAAAGAATAAATTTGTGCTAATCTACCTTGATGACATAACAATCTATTCCAGCAGCCATCATGAGCATTTACAACATTTAAGAAAGGTGTTTTTGAAGTGCAGAAGGTTGGGGATTTCACTCAATCCCAAAAAATCCCAATTCGCTTTGGAAGAAGGCAAACTACTGGGGCATGTAGTGTCGGCTGCAGGTGTTCAAATCGACCCAGAAAGAGTCAAAGCAATTCAGGCCTTGGCTCTTCCAAGATCAAAGAAATACATACAATATTTTCTTGGCAAAATTAAATTTGTGAGGAGATTCATTCCTAATTTTGCTGAGCTGGTTAAGCACATAACCTCCATGTTAAAAAAGGGAGCAGAGGTAAAGTGGACTGATGCGGCCAGGAAATCTTTTGATTCCATTAAGAAGGCTATTATGCAAGCTCCTACTTTAATAAGCCCTGACTATAGCAAGGAGTTTCATCTGTTCTCATTTGCCTCTAAGGACACAATCGCAGCTGTTCTGTTGCAGCAAGATGAAGCAGGTCAAGAGCATCCAGTAGCCTTTTTCAGTAAGAACTTAAGGGATGCTGAGTTAAGGTACGATATTATTGAAAAGCAGGCTTATGCTCTTGTCAAATCTTTGAAAGCTTTTCGAGTATACATCTTGCATTCCAAAATAGTTGCATATGTGCCTTCTGCTGCAATAAAGGATGTATTAATGCAGCCTGATGTTGATGGAAAAAGAGCGAAATGGATTGCAAAAATGATAGAATTCAACATAGAGCTGAAGCCCACCAAGCTGGTAAGGGGTCAAGGGCTTGCTAAATTGTTGACTAAGGAAACTTGCGGGTCTTTGGACATTGATTTTGTTCAATGTAGCATAAAATGGTCAAACAGAAGAGCATGAAACAGCCGAAATGAAGAGAGAGCAGTCAGTGCCCAGGAACCTAGCTTCATGTAGCTGGTATGCTGAAATAATCAATTTTCTCTTAAGGCTTGAAGTCCCTTCAGATTTCTCTCAAAGTCAAGCAAGAACTTTAAAACTCAAGGCAACAAAATATTGCATCAATGATGGTTTGCTTTATTGGAGGGATCCATCTGGAGTGCTTTTAAGATGTCTGGACAAAGAACCGTCAATAGTAGTTATGCAGCAGTTCCATGACAGCATGTGTGGAGGACATCATTATTGGAGAACTACGACCCAAAAGATTCTCAGAGCTGGATACTATTATCCCCTTTATTTTCTGATGCTTTTGCTTTTGTTTAAATCTTGTGACAGGTGCCAGAGATTTGAAGGTAAGCAGCAGTTGAAATCCCTGCCCCTAAAGCCAATAATTGCAAAAGGACCTTTTCAGCAGTGGGGCTTCGATTTTATTGGTGAAATCAACCATTCCAGTGGCCAGCCAGGTGGATATTAGTGGCCACTGATTATTTTACAAAATGGATTGAAGCAATCCCAACAAGGAAGGTTGATCATAATGTGGTCATGAAATTCTTATCAGAAAATATTTTCAGCAGATTTGGTTTCCCGCATAAGCTAATAACAGATAACGCAGTAGCATTCAGGGCAAAAGAATTGGTGGAAATGTGTGATTCGATGGGCATTAAACTTGTTCACTCCACATCCTATTACCCCCAAGGGAATGGTTTAGCAGAATCCTCTAATAAAAGTCTGATTAGGATAATTAAGAAGCTGTTAGAGGATAATAAAAAGAATTGGGATGTCAAGCTGAGGTATGCACTTTGGGCGGACATAGTGACTATCAAGAGATCTACAGGCTGCTCTCCCTTCAAGCTGGTATATGGTACTGATGCCATTTTTCCAATTCAACTTACACTCCCAATGGCAAAGTTGCTTCAAACAACGCAGAATGAAGAGTATGATATGGAAAATAGAATCACTGATTTAACAGAATTGTATCAGATTCGAGAACAACTGGTTGAAGAAGCTACAACACATTAGCAAAAGGTCAAAGAAGTCTTTGACAAGAAGGCAAAAAGAAACAATTTCCGAGTTGGGGATTTGGTTATGAAATGGGATGCTTTTAAAGAAAAGAAAGGCAATCATGGGAAATTCGATGCTCTCTGGATAAGCCCGTTCATTATTTCACAGATTCAAGGGAACAATACCTTCATACTGAAAAGTATGGAAGGGGAGATAGTTTTTGATGACCCAGTTAATGGGTGGTTTGAAAAACTATGTCATTTAAGGTCTCTGGCCTTAAGACTGTAAATATTTTGCTTTTATCGATTGTTAGTGTAGCCATAGTAGACTCCATGCCCAATGGAGCACTAGGAAATTTTGCTAATTTGATTTGTTGTGGGAAAGGCATTGATCTGCGGGTTCTTGAGACCTCATAGGGAGGATCTCATCCCCAGAAGGAGCCAGTGTTAGCTCTGTTATGTAAAAGGATAAGGAAATGGATTCAAGCACACCTAAGTTCATGCCAAGCGAACCATTTCTGATGTTCAATTCTCCAGATTTTGGCTAAAATCTTCCTACCGGTTGAAGAAGTTGCAAGAGGAAAGCCCTTGGAGGAGTGGAAATACACTATCAGGAGGCACAAATACTCTAAAATCATGAAAAATTTCAAATCGCAGGCTCAAGGGTCCGAAATCATATCAGCCATTGGATCTGGCCGATCAACGATCCAGATTGCGTCGGCATACCGCAGTCGGAGCAGGCGGGCAGTGGCAGCGACTCAGGAGACCTCACCGATGAGCGATCGCCGATATCACATCGGCGGGTCGCAGTGGAGGACTTACAGAAGAGGTTTGGGCCTTTATATTTGGCGATATACGATTGCCGACATCACATCGCCAATATCACGTCGGCGTATCGCATCAATGTTTACAAAGGGGGTAGGGCCTTTTGCATGGTTATGTTCGCGATGTGATAAGCTGAACCCGATGGCGCTATAAATTATTTCTCATAAATTTTCGGGTCCGCGGTGATATCGCTATCGACGCTTTTAAAAGGGGCAGAGCTTTTATACAAGGCATGTATGCGACCCGATGGGGTCCGGGAGGTAAAGTTTATATATTTTCAGTTTCGGCGAAGGCATTTCTTTGTGTTTTTCAGTGTTTTTATATATGTTTCCAAATATGAGGAATCGTTGGTATGGGCCCATTTCGCAGTCGGCATATCGCAATTGGGGAAATCAATGGTGCATAGCAAATTGTTGTATGGATGCCGATGCGATGAGACCCGGACCCGATGGGCTTTCAAAGTAGAATGGCATAATATTTGAGGTCCGCAAAAGCCATTTTTATGATTTTGGGACATTTTTACATGTATTTTCGAATACAATGAAACAGAGGATTGGCCGGTTAAGATATGTAATGCGACCCAAAAGGCAGACCCGATTAAAAAATATATGTGTGTGGGCCCTTGATATTCAAAAAATAGCAAGGTGGGCGGTATTTCACAGTGGCGGGAGATGATGAAAGCAAGCATGCAGCAGTACAGCGCAGTAGGTAGCTGCCTTCAAATAACAGTATGGCCGAGCAGGAAAGAGGACGTGCCCCAAACAGATCAACATTTATCAGTCATGATGGAGCCATTTCAATGTTCAGTGACTGTAATTAATCAGCAGTATGGCCGAAAAGGAAGCAGGACACTGCAGATCCAGTCAAAGCATTCAATGGCTATGGGCTTCACCCATATTTCATTCCACCTACCCAAAAAGGACCGCAGAGCACCAGAGAGGGACAAATCTATTCAAAACACAGTCAGATTTGTATCAGAGGGCCATTCCTAAATGTAAATATGGTTGGTGGCCATTTATGGGCTCCTCCACGCATTGTTTAACAGAGATATTTTGTATTGTAACACTATATATACTCATAACTCAGATGTAATCAAGGGATGAGTGTTTGATGAATGAGAGCTTATCGTAGCCTTCTAACTTCTGGAGACTGTAACTACTTTGTAACCTGCAACGCCTGGTCTTCATTTCCAATTGATACAAGCTTCTTTTGTTGTCAATTGCTCACTTTCCATTTCTTCTTCTTGTTCCAGGCTGTACCTGTTTTGCTTTCGTGCATTTGCTGTAAATGTTAGCATTAGAGGGGCTGTCATCCCACCTCTGTGTTAGAATTTGGCATGTATAACTGAACATGTATGCAGGTTTCTGTTGTTGTAATGCATAGAGAGCTGTCATCCTGTCTATGTATTAGAATCCAGATTTATAGACCTTTTACTGGTTGCCGTCGGCCATCACAGGGTCCTGTGCATACGCTGGGGTGATTAGTTTTCTTCATTATCACCTTTACCTTAAGCTGTGAGTAATTGGCGGTTAAAATCCTTGTAGTCTGGAGGTGTTCACCCATGTCTGGGGTCAATCATAGTAGAAGTGGTTATCTGGCTTAAAGGTGTTGCGCATCCTCCGTTTATCCATCATTTCATCCGATAGAATTGTTAAATTTTTAATGTTCCTGAGCATCACTGATATACAACCTAGGTGAGTTTCTTGGGGTGATAACAGGACCCATGAAGAATGCATGATCACTAGTGCTTTTTCTGTCATCCACGCTTCCTGCCCAATCCACATCTGTGTATGCATGAAGTGTGAGATCTATACCTCTAGGATACCATAAGCCATAGCTTTGAGTTCCTTGAAGATACTTGAAAATTCTCTTAACTGCCTGAAGATAAGTTTCCTTTGGATTTTCCTGAAACCTTCCAACTATTCCCATTGCATGCATAATGTCTGGTCGGGTACTTGTTAGATAGAGAAAACTACCAATCATGGATCTATAGGTTGGTTGATGTGCTGCTGCTGATTCAACATTTGCGTTGAGGCTGCATCCTGTCACCATAGGGGTACATACTAGTTTTGAATCCTCCATCCCATATTTCTTCAAGATCTGCTTAAGATATTTGGTTTGTGATAGAAAAATGTTGTCTTTGTTTTGTTGGACTTTTAAACCAAGAAAATATGTGAGCTCACCAAGCATGGACATTTCAAACTCTTTCTGCATCGCCAAGGGAAAATTTTGACTCATTTCTTCTTCATTGCTACCAAAGATGATATCATCAACATACACAACAAGTATCATCAACTTATCATTGTCAATCATTATATATAGATTGCTATCAGTTGATCCTTTTATAAAACCTTGTTGATGGAGGTACTTATCCAACCGATAATACCACGCCCTTGGAGCCTGTTTAAGGCCATAGAGATCCTTTTTGAGTCTGCATACAAGTTTTGGATCATTTCCAAGAATAAACCCATCTGGTTGTTCAATATATACTTCTTCATTTAAGTCTCCATTCAAAAAGGCAGATTTCACATCCATCTGAAATACTTTGAACTTCTGAAAGCTAGAGAAAGCAAGGAACATTCTTATAGCCTCAAGTCTGGCAACTGGAGCAAAAGTTTCTTCAAAGTCTATGCCTTCTTGTTGCACATATCCTTTACAAACAAGTCTTTCCTTGTTTCTAACCACATCCCCATTTTCATTCAACTTATTTTTAAAATCCATTTTGTCCCTCTGACATTCTTATCTTTTGGTCTAGGAACCAACTCCCAAGTGTTATTCTTTTCAATCTTCTCAAGTTCTTCCTCCATGGCCTTGACCCAACATTCATCTTTGCAAGCCTCTCTTACATTTTGCGGTTCAGTGGAGGAAAGTAATGCTAGATAGCTTGAAGCTTCTGAAATGGTTCTAATTGTTTGTACACCTGCTTCTTTCTACCCCAAAATTTGAGATTCTGGAAGGTTCTTCTAAACGTATCTAGATGGAGTCTTTTCTTCTATCATTATCTGTTCTTCTGGTACCTCATGGGTTTCTTCTTCGTCATGAATCTAATTTGATGTTGACTGGTAGTCTTTGCCATCTTTGAAATCTTCAGATTTTACCTGCCTAGGAGTGTTTCCTTCTTCCTCAACCACCACATCAATGCTTTCAACAATTTTACCAAGTCTTTTATTGTAACATTTGTAAGCTTTGCTGTGTGGAGAGTAGCCAAGTAAAATGCCTTCATCTACTCTAGGTTCAAACTTGCCAAGATTTTCATCAGTCCTTTTAATGTAGCATTTGCTTCCAAAAATTTTGAAGTATCTTACCATGGGAGTCTTACCGTACCAAATTTCATGAGGAGTCTGAGTGTTGTTACCCAGATGTTTGTCTTGTTGAGAATAGTAACAGCAGAAAATGCGGCTTCACCCCAGAAGGTTTCGGGAGTTCCAGACTCATCAAGCATAGCATGAGCCATTTGTTGAACCATTCTGTTCATCCTTTCCACTACTCCAATTTTTGCTGAGGAGTCCTTGCAACAGAAAATTCCCTTATTATTCCATGTTCTTCACAAAAATTGAAAAATTCATCTGAGATAAATTCTCCTCCTCGATCAAATCTGAGGCATTTGATTTTGCGATCTGATTCATTTTCAACCAAAGCTTTGAATGACTTGAACTTTTCGAAAGCTTCATATTTATACTTCATGAGTCCTATCCAACACATCCTTGAAAAGTCATCAATGAACAATATGAAGTACTCTTCTCCTCGAGGTGACCTCTTCCTATTTGGAACACATATATTGGACAAGTTCAAGTGGCCTGCTAGCTGATCCTTCCTTCTCAGGGAAATCAGTTCTGGTTTTCTTACCAAATTGACATGATTTGCATATTGTATTGTTGGGAATTCTGATGTCAGGAAGATCACAAAATGCTTGATATTTGTATGCTTTCCTTATCTGAAAGAAGCTTAGATGCCCCAATCTTCTGTGATATAGCCAGTGTTCATTATTCTTTCTTAGATAACATTGTTGTTTTCCTTCTTTGAATATGTATAAATTATTTGGAGTTCTTATACCTTTGATCACCATTTTCATGTATCAAGCTCACAAACAAAACATCCATTTGATTGAAATATTACCTCAGTTCCTTGATCACACATTTTATTGACACTCAATAGATTATGCTATAAGCCATCAACATACATAACATTTCCAGCTTTGACCTTCTCTTTAAAATGAACAAAACCTTTACCTTTTATGAATGCTGGGGTGTCATTTCCAAATGAGACCTTCTTTTCCTTTTCTAAGGCACTATATGACTGAAGTTTTTCTTTATCACCTATCATATGTTTCGAGCATCGACTGTTAATGTATCATTGATTATCCTATCCTTCCACATATAAGGCTATCCCACATCTTTCCGGTTGTGTTTCTTTCTTTTTCCATGTTTTGGAACTCAATGAAGCTTTCTCCTTCTAAGTTGTTTGCCGAAACCTGCTTCTGCATTCAGAGTCTTCATGATCGAAGTTTTTACAGATAGAACATTCTATTTCATTTTCAAGAGAAGAGAGGTTATTGTAGGTTCTTTTCATGATCCCAGTCATACTCCTTTGTTTTTGAGCTTGCCTAGTCATGATGGTCTTGTAGGCAACACATTGAGCAGCTTTGTGGCCAAAGTTATGACAAGAGAAACATTGGCCATTGAAGAAATTCCTACGATTATCAAATCTACCAACCAAATGATTGTAGTTTCTATCCATTCTTGAGGAAAATTGAGAATGATTTACCTGTGGTTGGTTGAAGCTTCTGTTCGTCTTTGAAGTAGATTACCCTTGATTTACTTGATAATTTTTTATCATTCTTGAAGTAGATGGTCCCTGATTTACCTGGTGATCTGTATTATGATTTTTTTGTCAATTATCAACCTGTTCACTACTCCTTGCTACATCAAGATAACTTTTGGAGGTGGATGGATTATGAGCTTGCTTCTGTGCTTGAGATGCTTCTTCAGAATATCCGAGGCCTGTTTTGATTAGAGGAGAATGCTGCACTTTGATAATCTCATCTAAAGTTTCAGATCCTTTAGCAAATCTAAGGTTAAGGGATTTTGTTTTCTCAATTTCTTTTCTAAGTCCCACAGTTTCACATTCTAACTCTTCATTATGTTTATCTCTTTCAGCAAGTTGGAATGTCAGAGTATCTATAATCATATTCTTTTCTTCTAAACAAATTTTAAGTTTAGAAATTTCGTCATAAAGACCTTCTTCATCTATAGCATCCAAAAAATCATCATCTTCAAAGGCCATCAAAAGTATATCATCATTACCTTGTTCATCTTCATCACTATTAGAAAGTCCATCACTGTCTTCATGAGTATAATAACTCTTCTTACTTACATTCTGTTTTCTGTTCCATCTAACTGGTTCCTTACCTTTGTCAAGTTTATCTTTATGAGGACACTTGGCAGCATAATGACCGACTCTTCCACAAGCAAAGCATTTGAAAGGCATCTTACCTCTGAAGCTACCAGTTCCCCATTGAAGGTTCTTGACAAAATTTGATTCTTCTTCTTCTTCTGACATATATCCCGACTCATAGTAATCTCCTTTTCCTGAAGCCTTGAATGCAGCTTCTCTCCTATCTGATGGTCCTCCTTTTCTCATTTCGTAAGCAGTTAGAATTCCATGCAGCTATGACATGGTAAGGTTCTGAAGATTCTGCTTTTCTTCTATGGTAGAAACTTTTGAATCAAACTTGGGAGACAAAGATCTTAGAACCTTTTCAACCACAATAACTTATTTTATTTCTTCACCCAAGTTTTTCATACAATTTACGATCTCATCTATACATAGGAAATAGCTCACCACACTTTCATCATTATGCATTTTGAGACTTTCATATTGAATTATAAGAGTTTGTAATTTTTCTCGTTTTACCTGATCATCTCCTTCATAGCTCAGAACAATCTTTTCCCATATTTCTTTTGCGCTTTTGAGCTACATAACCTTCATGAATTCTGATTGAGATAGACTTCCTAATAGAGTATTGACAACTTTTGCATTTGTTTCACACTGCTTCTTACGAGGTGCATCTATAGGAGTTGCTGATGGAAATGTGTATCATGTTTCCACAATATCCAAAACTTTTGTACCAAAAGATTGAAGATAGGCAATGATTCTTACCTTACAATAGACGAAGTTGCTCCCATAAAAAATCGGTGGCCTAATATATGCTTCCTTTTCATAGTAGCTCATGATGATAGATCTTCCTTCAAGCGATATCTTTTCTTGAAGGACCTGCTCTGATACCAATTGTTGGAAATAATACTAAGAGGGGGGGGGGGGGGTGAATCAGTATTATCTAATTATTTTCAATTATACAAACATTTGCAGATCTGACTTGCGTATACCTTCCAGACTTATAATTTAATTTATTCTGTGTGTCAGAACCATATAACAATAAGCAGGAACAAGAAAAATAGAACAAACAATCACACCAAAGAACACAAGATATAAGTGGAAACACAATGTGGGTGAAAATAACCTGCTGCAATATGTCTTATCTTCTTTCAATTAGAAACTTCTTTTTACAATGATTCTGTACTGGTGTAGTCTCATACCAGTACGCAAGCTTCAACCTACAAAAGGCTACAACCTTCTCTCGTTCTCCAGACTCTCTTGTAAGGGAGCTACAACCCCCTTAGCTCTTGTATTAGCTAAGGTACTAGTACGTAGGTGTTGACCTACAGAAGGCTTCAACCTTCTCTTTTCTTCCAAGGACCACGTTTCATAAATTTTCAGACTAGATCCATGAATATCAATCAAACATCAAATAGATCTGCAATTGACCAACTTCCTTGTACACAAACTGAATCAATAATTTCTTAGCACACCAAAACCAGACATCAATTCGGAACCCTGAACACAGCAGTAATAGATAAAAGTAGCTAAAACATATTTCAAGAAAAGTCTGCAACTTCATAAATAGAAACCTGTAGGTATCTGCACTTCCGTTGTGTCTCGCCTGCGCACCTTTGCACCTGCGTTGTTTCTAGCCTGCGCACCTCCGTACCTGCGTTGTTTCTAGCCTGTGGACCTCTAGGTATAGATAATTTATCAGCCTTCAATTATACCACAGACTATCAAAATTTCAGATCTGATCATGTGCCAAAGAGATCTCGACCCATCAGTAGATCTGTCTTGTAATGCTCAGGTTTCTCCTTGATTCAGGTCTAGCTATAACTCACCAACCGATCACAAGTATTTCAGATTTTGCTCTTCTTAAGATATTCAACCTGTCTATATATAGCCAAATGATTTCCTTTCCTTTTTATAGGCTAGGCCTTACTCAAACCATGGTCCAAAACCATAGAGATCCAATACTAGGGACCCAAAACCTGGGTTCAATACTTTAGATACAAAACCATGGATCAAAACCATAGGATAAAAAAATGTCAGACTAAATTCCAAGGGAGAGCAATAGCAATTATTTGGAGCCCCTCCCCCCCCACCCCCCAGCGAGGAAAGTGCCCTTGAAGCTAAAAATAGATGTAAAATTTCCTTGTAAAATGTTGTCATTTTGTAGTCAACCTAGGCCATTCATTAGGTGGAGATCTAACGGTAGACGTTAAGTTTAATTTAGGGTTTTTTCCCTAGAAGGCAACCCCTTGCTATATATGAGGGAACTGTATTGCACCGATGTAGATTTGTATTCTGAGCGAGGAAGAGAGAGGATATTGAGCAGGAGATAAGAGGGAATTACAACGGATCTATTGTAGGTTGTATCTCTTTAGTTTGTTGGATAATATAAAAGCAAGAACTAGATGTTTTTCTATGGAAGAAGCCTAAATTGGGTGAACCACGTATATATGTGTCTCTCTTGTTTTATGTGTTTTCTGTGTTTATATTTCTACAATATATTTTACTTGTTCCATTGCTCTGTAATATATAACTTTCTAACAACTGGTATTAGAGCCGAAGGTCTATTTGGTTGATAGACTCACGGGAGAGAAGGGTTCCTGGTTTGAGTGGGAGCAATGGCAAAAGATGGTAGGTTTAGAGTTGAAAAATTTAACGGCCAAAACTACCAGCTATGGAAGATGCATATGGAAGATTATCTGTATCAGAAAGATCTGCACCTACCATTGAGTGGAAATACAAAGAAGCTGATGAGTATGACAAACATAGAATGGGATATTCTCGATAGAAAGGCACTCTGGACAATACGGCTATGTCTAGCGACGTCGGTAGCATTTAATATTACAAAGGAAACAACAACAGAGGGTTTAATTTCAGCATTGGCTAAACTATATGAAAACCCCTCGTTCTCAAATAAGGTAGGTTTAATTTCAGCATTGGCTAAACTATATGAAAACCCCTTGTTCTCAAATAAGGTATTTCTTATGAAGCATTTATTTACTACGAAGATGTCAAAAGGTGGATCTGTTGCTAATCATTTAAATGAATTTAATACAGTTACCATTCAGTTAAGTTCTGTAGGGGTAACTTTTTATGATGACGTTAGGGCTATGTTATTTCTATGCTCATTGCCAGAAAGTTGGAATGATTTAGTTATGGCCATTAGTAACTCTATCTTTGGATTTAGTACTTAAAGTTTGATGATGTTGTTGGTGAAATCCTTAGCGAGGAAATGCGACGGAAAAGATTCAGTGAGACATCAGGTAATGCTTGACTGCAGACACTAGGGGAAGAAAAATGGAAAGAGGAAAGAGTCGAGGATATCGTAGTAAGTCAAGGAAAGGTAGATCCAAGTTTAGATCGGGGATAGTGTGCTGGGAATGCAGGAAGAAAGGACACTTGAAGAAAGACTACAAGTCTCGAAAGAGAAAAGAAGGAGACACGTAGTAAGAAAACAACCATGAAGTGAATGTGACAGGTGATGTGTTGCAAGATGCTTTGATTATTTCATTAGGAAATATTATTGATTCCTGGGTGGTAGATTTAAGGGCCTCATTCCATGCCACACTTGATAGGAAACATTTTCAAGATTATGTTCAAGGATATTTTGGACAAGTTCGATTGGGTGATGATAAATCTTGTAAAATCATTAGAATGGGTACAATTTTCATAAAACAGCAGAATGGAAATCAATGGTTGTTGAAGGAGGTAAGGTATGTTCCAGTTCTGAAGAAAAATCTAATTTCAATAGTGAATATTGTGTGACTACTTCTATAGATAAAACTTGGAAGGTCACTAAAGGAGCCCTGGTAATAGCAAAACAAAAAAAGGTTGGTACATTGTATTTATGCAATGGTATTTCTAATTATATTAATGCTTTAACCTCTACAGGAGAAGATACAACATTGTGGAATCATATGCTTGGGCACATGAATGAGAAGGGAATGCAGATTCTTCACTAAAGAAATTTGTTCCCAAGTTTGAAGCATGTTGATTTAAAATTCTGTGAGAATTGTGTTTATGGAAAACAGACAAGAGTCAGATTCCTCAGAGTTGGGAAAGAAGAGCGAAAACTTAGAGCTTGTGCATACAGATGTATGGGTACCTGCTCAGGTATCATCTCTTGGTGGATCTCGTTATTATGCTACTTTTATTGATGATACAACCAGAAAAAATGGTATTTATTGTATTTGAAATAAATCTGATGTATTTGATACTTTAAAGAAATGGAAAGCTTTGGGTGAAAATGAGATAGGAAAATGGTTGAGGTGTCTCAAATCAGATAATGGAGGTGAATATTGCAGCAAAGATTTTGATAGACACTATTCAGAGAATGGAATTTGCAGAGAGAATACAGTTCTAGGAACACCACAAGAAAATGGTGTGTCAAAAAGGATGAACAAGACAATCATGGAGAGTGCAAGGTGCATGAGATTGCATGCATGATTTCCCTTACAAATTTGGGCAGATGCTATAGATACTATTGTTTATCTAATAAACAGAGGGCCTTCAAGTTCCTTGGATGGTGGTATTTAAGAGGAGGCATGGACAGGTAAAAAGGCAAACTACTCTTTTTTAAAGACTCTTGATTGTGAAGCCTTTGTCCACATTAATAAAGAAAATAGAACAAAGCTTGAGGAAAAATCAAAGAAATGTACCATTATTGGATATGGTGTTAATGATTTTGGTTATCGCTTTTATGATTATGAAAAGCACAAAATCATTAGGAGCATAGATGTCATATTCAATGAAAAGGTTTCGTATAAGGATCAAATGTAGGAAAAGAAACAGGAAAAATAAAACATAGAATATACTGTTATTGATGTCATCATAGAAAATGTGAAGGTGCCCGAAAATCATAATGATCAACAACCAGAAAAACAACAACAACAAACAACTTAAACACCTGAAAGTGGTGTTAGAAGATCTACCAAGATAAGTAGAACCCCTGAACGATACTTTCCTTCATTATATTATGTATTGTTGACTGATTCTAGTGCACCAGAATATTATGAAGAAGTAGTGCAAGTAGAAACTAGGAAGAAGTGGGAGCAAGCCATGAAAGAAGAGATGGACTCCTTAGCACATAACTAGACTTGGGACTTAGTCAAGTTGCCCATAGGTAAAACAACATTGCAGAATAAATGGGTTTACAAGTTGAAGGAAGAAGATGGAGGTAGAAAAAGGTATAAAGCTATACTTGTGGTGAAGGGTTTGCATAGAAAAAGGGTATAGATTTTGATAAGATATTTCTCCTATTGTAAAAATGACTTCAATCAAAACTATTTTAAGTCTAATAATAGCTGAAGGTTTACATCTTGAGTAGTTAGATGTAAAGATAACCTTTCTCCATGGGGATTTGGAGGAAGAGATACATATAAAGTAGCCACAAGGATATGAGGTAAAAGAGAAGGAGAAACTAGTGTGTAGGTTGAAGAAGAGCTTGCACAACTTAAAACAGTTTCCAAGGTAGTGGTATCTAAAATTTGACAGGTTTATGTCTGAAAAAGGTCATACTAGATGTCACTCTGATCATTGTGTTTATCTCAAAAATCAAAATGATGGCAGCTACATCATATTGTTATTGTATGTAGATGACATGCTTGTTGCAGATTCTAATATGTAGGAAATAAATGTGCTCAAAAGAAAATTGGTGAACTCATTTGCAATGAAGGATTTTGGTTCTACAAAACAAATCCTTGATATGAGAATAACTAGAGACAAGAAGAATCACAAATTAACATTGTCTCAGAGTGAGTACATACAAAAGGTGTTGAAAAGGTTAAATATGCAGAATGCAAAATCAGTTAGTATACCTTTGGCTAGCCATTTCAAACTAAGGAGGTGTGTCCTAAGACTCAGGAAGAAATGCTTATATGTCTAAAGTTCCATGTGCATCAACAATTGGAAGTTTAATGTATGCAATGGTATGCACAAGGCCTGATATTGCACATGCAGTGGGAGTTGTAAGTAGGTACATGAACAATCCAGGAAAAAAACATTGGCTGGTGGTGAAGTGGGTTCTGAATTATTTGAGAGGTACCAAAAATCAAGAATTATGCTTTGGTGGTTCAAACATTTCTCTATAGGGATATGTTGATGTAGATATGGTGGGTGATAGAGATAATAGGAGGAGCATAAGAGGGTATGTGTTTACTGTAGGTGGAACAACTATCAGTTGGGCTTCAAAACTACAAAGTGTTGTTGCACTTTCAATGACGGAAGTAGAGTATGTTGTTGCTACAGAGGCTAGTAAAGAAATGATTTGGTTACAAAGGTTTCTCGATGAATTAGGTAAGAAGAAGGAGTTGGGCAGGTTATACAGTGATAGCCAGAGTGCCATACATCTTGCAAAGAACTCTACATTCATTCCAAGACTAAACATATACAGCTCAAGTACCATTTCATACGGTCAGTGTTGGAAGATGGACTATTGAAGTTGGAAAAGATACACACTAGTCAAAACCTTGCAGATATGTTAACAAAAGTTGTAACCAGGGAGAAACTAAGATTCTTCTCAATTTCAATTGGTGTTCAAGTATCATGAAGAAGATGATTAAAAACAAGGTCTAAAGTGGAGTCATTATCCAACAAATGAAGCAGTGATGTAGTTGCTATAATCAGTCTCCAAGTGGGAGATTGTTGGGCATGTAGCCTGATTATCTTCTTTATTTGGAGGTATCACCACATTGGACCATAGTTCATAATGTGATGGTAACATCGCCCGTAAAATGTATGCTTCCAGGTGGGTCCGGGGGGCGACATCGATTATTTGGAGCCCCCCTCTTGGCGAGGGATCAGAGGTAGTGCCCCCGACACTAAAAATAGATGTAAAATTGCCTTGTAAAATGTTGTAATTTCATAGTCAATCCAAGCCATTCATTAGGTGGAGATATGACGATAGAATTTATGTTAAATTTAGGGATTTTTGCCCTAGAAGAAAACCCCTCACTATATATGAGGGAATTGTATTGCATCTATGTATATATTTATTCTAAGCGAGAAAGAGAGAGGAGATTGAGTGAGAGAGAAGAGGGAATTACAACGGATATGCTATAGGTTGTATCTCTTCAGTTTGTTGGATAATATAAAAGGAAGGATTGGATGTTTCTCCATGGACGTAGCCCAAATTGGGTGAACCACGTATATATGTGTATCTCTTCTTTTATGTGTTTTCTATGTTTATATTTATGTAATTAATTTTATGTGTTCCATTTCTCTGTAATTTATAATTTTCTAACACACAATTGTACTCTTACCTCGTGCCAGATTGGCTTGTGCACCGCTCGTCTTCGCAACATCTTCCTAGATTTTGGTTGCTTGGAGATACAACTCTCGTAGATCCTTCTGAACACCCCTAAGCATTTGCATGTATTGCTGCTTGAACTGCTGCAACACTTCTATGGCAGAGTCCCAAATTTTATCACCGACCTCATCGAGATTGTCCTCTATTAGTACCACGGGATCAACCAGTGTTCTATCAGATTTCTTCTTCTTTTGTGTTCCACCCTTCTACTCCTTGTCACCTCTTTTCAAAATAAATGGGGTGCTCTGTCCCTCATCTACTCCATTTCCTTGTCCAGAAAGCTCTTCTTATTCCATCTCTGGCAAAGGTGTCTTGTCACCTTTCTGTGACTCGCATTATTCTTGTTCTGCTTTCTCCTTAACAGCACGTTCTTTCTCCACACAAGCCTTTTCTGCGACTTCCTCCTTTTTATTTTCTGCAAAGGTATGTGCATCCTTCTCAACAACCTCCTTTCATCATGCGTAGCAAAACTTTCCGCACCCGTGCTTGGTCGAGAAGCTAAGTCTGATGGGGTGCGCCACTCTATAGGCCATTTCGATACAATCTTCTGTACTTCTGTTTCTGGCACCAAATAGGGAAACTAGTGCCATTTTGGCTCTAGATCCTTCTACACTTGGATATAGACTTTGTGGAAGTTAGCCTTGAATGTCGCACAGGCTAATATCTACGTGAACAAGGTTGGGGACAACCTTAGATGCTGATTGATTGCCATACAGAGATCCATTTCCATAAGAACCAAAAATATCTTTGTTTCTTCAATCCATGTGGTATCCTTTGTAGACCATAAAGAAGAAAATTGCACTGCCTCCGACAATCCTTCCTCAAGGGGAGGAAATTGGTTATCCTCTGACAATTTCCATGCAAAAAGCACAATTGAAGGCAATAACCAAGCATAGTGGAATGGCTTGGTTTCATCTTGGGCTTTGTGGTAGTTCGCTAGGAACTCCTGACAGAGGTATCTTGCCCAATTAAATTGTATGCCTCTCGCACACTGTGTACCCACGGAAACTATTGGTTCTGGAACTTCATCCCCGTGATAATTTCGGATCACCTTCCCTGTTAAAATTTTGGCAGCCAATTGAATTGCCTGGTCTGTTATGGAAATAATAGAATACCCCTGTGACTTCTTGAGGAGGCCATAATCCCTCTTCATCCTTTCTGCAAGGTCTTTCTCCTTAGTATTCCCACCAAAATCGTTAGTTGGGTTCACGCCTTATAAGGTAGGTGTATGATTCTATGAATTAGCATGCTTTTAATGGGGATAGGCCCTCCTAGCCATAAACATCCATAATGCACCAATGTGCTGATCTGGCACACACATATCATATTAATGGGGGTACGGTGATAGTGGGGCACCCACAGTAGATTGAGCAACCCAGAGTGCTTGACATCGCAGACCCATTCCTCCATTTCTAGCACTGTAACACCTGTTTCATCATAATAGACCCTCTACATATACTTTTCCATCACAAGGTGTGGAAACTTAGCGTGTTCTGCCAGGTCCCAATCCTCCATTTTCAACAACAAGATCCTTGCGAGCTGCATGGCTTCAAAAGGGACCTGCTTAGGTAGCATGGGGTGTGGATATTGTAAAATTCTCAGCATCTAAGTCCTTTGTGACCTTTGATTTTCCCTTTCGCTGAGGGATATACTTAGTGAGCCCTGTCATGGGTTCTTCTCCTTTAGCACCAATATCCTCTATTCTCTGGGGTTCTTCCATGTCAAGGTTCACTACTTTCTCTCGTTGCTTATATTTCTTCTTCTTCTGTGTTTCAGTATGCTTCCTGGGGGATGCACGCACCAACACCAGCTTTTTCTTCTTTTCCTTTGATGCAGTTTGCTTCTCTTTCATTGCAGGTTGCTTTTATTCTTCCAAATCTATTTATGCCTGGGCGACGATGGCGTTGTGGCCACCGTAGGCATAGCTTCTACACTTGACACTTCTGGTCCTAGTGTGTCAGACACGACTGCTTCCAAACTCAAGGCTTTGGCGAGGTTGGTGGGATTCATTCTACCCTTAAACAACACGCGGGCTTCATGAGAAATCTTTGTTCATGACAGGATTTCTTCCTAAAAAGCTCAAGTTATAGGCGACAAACAAAAAAATGCAGCAACAAATCTAAGAGCGCAAAGTGTTCTCCATTGGACTGACACACATAATTTATATGGAGTTTTGAATTCAAATCCAACCGTTCCCCCCAATTTTTGATAATAAATGTTGCTTTAGCGGCATATATTCAAATATTTTTTCCTTAAATGATGTCATCATGCTCCACTTAACTGTCTTTTGGCCATCAAGTCATGAACAATAACTCCAACAATCACTTTCCTATTGTTCTGCGTGGTACCTTCTTCCATGGCGCAACCTCCTGAGTGTAATATTATGGGTTGTATCTTCATCATTCTCCATGCAGCTTGCTTGCTACACTGTCCCACAAACCGAACAATGTAGTTTATAGTCCCACGCTCCCTTGCAACTGCCTAGAGCACTAAGACTATCCTGTTGTCATATAATCATTGTGTTGGATCCCCTGTATACAATTTCAACCTACTCCCATTCACTCTTCTTGGGAAGGGTTCCCCATTAAGCTTCATGAGTTGAATTATGCCTCCATCTATAATTTCTTTTTTAAATATATGGCCCTAACCAATGCAGCTGGAATTTACGTAGAAATTTTGTGAATTTACTATCATAAAAATTACAATATCGTTTACCTTGAATGTGAAAAGCTTGATATGGCAATCATGCCACACTTTTTCACATTCCTTCTCTACTTGTTGATGAAATCCTGCCAAAAAACGATCCTCTTTGAGCTTCATCAGCTCCATGAGTTGTTCCTCTAAGGCCTCGTGGTTTGTCATATTCTTCAGGGCTTCTATGTGAAAACTAGGCACAATGTACTCCATCAACATTACAGCTTCGACCCCATATACTAATTTGAGTGGTGTTTTCCCTATCAGCTTCTTACAAGTAGTCCTATAAGCCCATAGTACTCCAAGTATGTGCACATCCTAGTCATTTCACTACACATTATAGAACTTTGTCAACACATTCTCCAAAATCTTATTGAAGGCTTCAACAATTCCATTGGCCTGTGGGTGATACAATATACTCTTATGATGTTATACCTAGAATTCTTCAGTCAATGTGTTGATTGTTTTGTTCAGAAAGTGCGTACCTCTCTCACTCATCAACACTTTCGGGCAACTAAATCTGGTTAATACATACTCAAAAAAAACTTTGTTGTCATAGCCCCTATACAATCCTTAACTGGTTGTGTTTCCACCCATCCTGTGAAATATTTCATTGCAATAATAATTTAATGCACACCTACTTTCTTTCCCCGGGGCTGAATTGGCCCAACGAAATCAATCACCCATTTCTCAAATGCTTGCAAAGATACCTGAGGGTGTAGTAGTAACTCATCCCTTCACGATGGTCTGTCAGTTCTTTGAGATGCATCGCCTGCCTTACAATACGCCTTGGAATCCTTGTGCAAAGTTGGCCACCATAGACCTATGCACAAAATATTATGTGCAGTTGCCTTGCCTGCATAATGACCTCCCACACCTCCCCCATGAGCTTCAGCAAGAATGTTATCCCACTCAAAGTCCAACACATGTCTTCGCAATATTTCATCTGCACCCATCCTATACAAATCTCCCACAATAACTGAAAAATTTTATGTGTGCATTACTAATTCTTTCTTTTGTTGGCTTGTATATCTATCTGGTGCGATCCTCGTAGTTGAGCAGTGAATAATTTCTGCAAAATGATCATCTACTACACGCACCGCAAAGAGTTACGCATCTAGAAACCCTTCCTCTAGATTATTAGGCTCGTCTCCTATTTCTATCCACAACAAATGGTCAGGTCCCACATTTAACCTCCTTGACTTCACTATGAATTCAAAGTCATACTCCTGAAGTAATAGCAACCATCTGTAGATCTTCATCCCCGACACAGGCTTATTGACTAGGTATTACAAGGCAAAACAATCTGTGTACATCTTGAAATTCCCTCCTAACAGATAATATCTAAATTCTTGCAGTACATACGCCATGGCCAATGTTTCATGCTTAGTCTTTGAATAATTCTTCTCGGCCTTCGATAATTTCCTGTTGGCGAAGGCTATAGGATGGTCCATTTCTCCTTCACTGGCCTGCGTTAACACTGCACCCAATGCAATGCAAGAGGCATCCACATGTACGTGAAACTCCTTTTTCCAGTTAGGGAATATCAAGGTTGGCATAGTGACCATTTTTTCTTTCAATACATCTAAGTTGCACTGCCATTATTCATCCCAACATAATGTTGCATCCTTTTTTAGCAGTTTCTACATGGGTGCACTAATTTGAGCATAAGCTTTGATAAATTTTCTATAGTATCCCATATGTCCCAGCATTGTACGCAACTGCTTGATGTTCCTAGGGGCCTCCAAATTCACAATTACCACAATATTTGCAACGTCCACCATCAATCCTTGCTTTCACACCACGTGACCCAACAAGATCCCAAAGGAAACATAGGATATGCATTTCTTCAAATTTATCACAATCTAGTATCTGCAAAACATATCCAACATCAGGCACAAACTTGCTACATGGCACTTCACTAATTCGAACATTATCCAGTCATCAAAGTAGACTTCTAGGAATTTATTAATGAACTCCTCGAACATTGCTATGACTATACGGGAAAATATCACAGGTGCATTCTTGAGTCCAAATGGAATCATAGTGTATTGAAAACAACCCCATTCCGTCGTGAAGGTCATTTTGTTCCTATCCTCTGGCACGATCTTGATCTGATGATACCCGGAAAATCCATCAGTAAAGGAATATACCTCCTACCATCTAACATTATCTAACACTTCATCTATAAACAATGTGGAAAATGGCTCGTAAACACATGCATCATTAAGCTTCTGTAGATCTACACAAATCCTTATTTCAACATTTTGTTTCTTCTCCCGAACCACCATTAGGCTCACCCAATCAGATTCTTCAACTGGTTCTATGATGCTTGCCTCCAGTATCTTATCCATCTCTTGGAGAACATTTTCCTTGTATTTAGGATTAATATGATACCACCTTTGTTTAATAGGCTTCATGTCCGACTTCAGAGTGATGTTCATAATGCCCAAATTGCCAGCTATGCCCTTCAAATCCAAAAAATTAGTAGGGAAGAAATCCTAGTATTCTCAGAGTAACTCAACAACTTTATCCATGGTGATGTCATCCTAATAATCTCCAATATTCACGAACTTTGATTCTTCTTAAGTGCCAATATTTACTTGTTTTGTCTTCAATGATGTGGAGATGTTTGGGTTTTCTATTTGTGGGCCTTCGACTTCGCAATGCCCTTTTGCATTTGGAATATGAATATTTCTTGGATCTTCATCCTCCTCTTCAGTGGTCACATTATAGCATTCCAACACATGGCGCAGCTGGGTGCTCTAGTCTAGTTGGATCCATTCCATAGGCTCCTTCGATGTTCTGAAGATAACTGCCTTAATTTCTTGTAGTGCTTCATTGATGCTTACAAAGCCGTCTTCAAACCTGAAGTTCAATAAGAACTCTTCCTTCAATATATCCCATTCTATAGTGCCATGGCGGAGCTTCGTTTCCAGATACCAGTTCATGGGAATTATATCGAAAGTATGACAAAATATGTGTACCCACTTTGGCTGTAGTTATGTTCCCCATGCTTTAGTCCACTTCGATAGGTGATCGCGTAAATCATCCCTTCCATTATATCTCTTAGTCACTCTAGTGTTCGCATATCCAAACTGTAACCTCATCATTCTTTTGAAATCTCTCCATCCAACAAAACTATCCTTGCGCGTACCTCACCATCTTGCAGGCGTAGTGTGTAGTGCTAACTCTAATGCTTAGAAGCAGTGATTCTCAGGGACTTTGCACTCAGATTCATCCAATAATGGATCTACATCACTTAAACCATCATAATAGGGTAATTTCCTTACCTCTGACGAAACACAATGCAATGACTTTGTCATCATATTTCACCACAATGTAGATACTTCATGCAAGTGATTATTCTAGTGCTCCAACTCTTTGTCTGAATCCCATGTCCAGGAACTCTTCCAGTCCCATGCAATCCTCCCGTCTATCGTTGGATTAATCCAGTCCTAATCTTGCACTGTTATTTTGTAGATTTGATCCAGTTCATCATAACTTTCTTCATAATCATAGACCGATTTAGTATATCATGCCCCTTTTGTAGGGTCCAATGGTACTACAAGCCAAAGCGATTTTCTTTAAAACGATATTTTCCTCTTCTTTGTTGGGTTGTGTTATATTCTTTCCATGACTAACCCACATAGTGAATCGGGGGGCGGAGCCCACCATTCGTTGCACTGATTGCGTAGCGAGGGGGTCATAGGGGGTTTGAGGGGTTTAGTAGCCCCCCTCTGTGGGGTCTGGGGCAGCGCCCTGGGAAATTTTCTTTTGGACCCTATATTAGGTTGGGCAGACCTACCTATGCTTTTCGGTCCATGGTATTGGATGCTTCGACATGTATAAATATTTATTGTAACATTGAAAGGAACATAATGAAAAATCAAGCTGGTGGTCCCAGTTTTTGGATCCAAGGGAAAATCTCTATGTATATGTATTCTATGTGTTATGCTCTTGCATTTTTTATTTTCTGTGTTTTTAGAATTCGTATGCAGGTAATTTCTGTATGGGGTTAAAACCTACATTTGGTATCAGAGTTCTTTTGGCTTCAAGGGGACGCTTTTGTTGCTGAGGGGTTTTGCTCGGACCCGTGGTAGACCCTGTTCAGTGGGAGATCTGCGGAATCGATTCTGGTGGTGAAAGAAGATAGAGAGCAGTGGAAAGATAGAGATCAAGAAATTTAATGGTTAGATTTTTGAGTTGTGGAAACTCTAGATGGACGATCTATTGGTGGATAAAGATTAGTGGATTGCGGTAGATCTGGGTACTAAACCAATGGGAGTGTCCGATGAAGAATGGAAGAAGTTGCATCAGAGTGCAAAGAGCACAATACAATTGTTTGTCTCAGATTCAGTATTGTTGAATGTATTATGGGAAGCTATGACTAAGGCTTTATGGGACAAGTTAGGGACTTCGTACCAATCTAAGTCTCTGGTGAATAAATTGTTCCTATGGAAAAAGTTGTACAACCTGAAGATGAAAGATGGAGACTCGGTGATAGAGAATATGAATGCATTTAATACTGTGGTAAGTCAGTTATTATCTTTTGATATTAAAATTTCATATGAAGATAAGTGCATCTTTTTGTTGTTTTTTCTACCAGATTCGTGGGATAGTCTAGTTATTGTAATAGGTAGCAATGCAACTACCTTGCAGTTTGATGAAATAGTCTCATCCTTACTGATGGAGGAGATGAGACGGAAAAATATGGAAAGCCAGAATGGCGATGCCTTGTCTATATGAGGATGGTCCCAAAACAGAAACAAAAATAATTCATCAAGTGGGAGATCTAAATCTAGAGGGAGATCTAAATCTCCAGGAAAACCTGTAAAGGTGGTGTGTTGGAAATGTGGAAAGAAAGGGCACTACAAAAGGGACTGTAAATCTAAAGCTCCTGACAAAGGAAATGGATCTGATGATGCTTCTTCTGCAAAGGCAAAAACCAGCTCAGATGAAGGTGGGGATGTGTACTTGGCTTCTTCAAGTACACATGTAGATCATGAGGCATGGTTGATTGACTCAGGTGCATCCTTTC
>APFE030384814.1:0-10004 GCA_000404065.3 Pinus taeda
TCAGCATGATACAATAAAATATAAATACAATTAGCATCTATCTCTTAGATGAGAAATTATAATTTTTAAATATCCATTTTCAAATTTTATTTATTTCTATTAATAAATAAAAACATGTTGCAGTTAGCATGATACAATAAAATATAAAATACAATTAACATCTATATCTTTGATGAGAGATTATATCTTTTAAATATCCATTTTCAACCATCGGAAATCTCTATGCCTAAGGGTACTCTTGTTTGATACCGATTATTCATATGTACAAAAGAAACCTCCTCTTTATATTATATTATAGATATCCAAATAATTTATAATATCTATGCCATTTGTTAAAACACTCCTTATATTATCGATGTTAAAATGGTGTTATTTCAGGGATTAGAAGGAGAAATCGATCCATTCCCCTCCTGAACGCTTGCTAAGAAATATGCAGTTTACTTAGGGAAAAATACATCAGCCAGGCACATTTTTCCCTTACGCTGCATTTGATGGGATGAATGGTTATTTATATTTATGTTTCATCCAAATCCTATATATTAATATACAAGCACAAAAGAAGAAACCAGAAACATAAAATTATGTACTATTGAGAAGGTTTAGGGTATTAGATGGGAATTGAATTGCTCGGAATTATGAAACCGACCGCGTCCATATGGAAAGCCATGTTAGTAAATATGATATACTGATGCATGCTTTCCACCGTTAATGGAAGTCTCATAACTCATTAACTCTGCCTTGCCATCTACCTTCTTGCGCTGCTCCTTTTCTTGGCGACTGGGTGGACATGTCGGAACATGAATGTTGGAAGCAGGTCCGGGAGATCCTCCTGCTACCGCTGCTACAAACCTATGTGGAGGTGGCGGGTTGGGGAGGTGCTCGTTGAGTCGATTAGTTTGAATTGATTGCCACAATGTTAAGCGGCCTCCTGCTGCCGCCACCGCTTCAATGGAAGAGTGAACGCTAATGCTTTTTTCCGTCATCAGCTGCCTCTGCCTTCCTGTGGCGGAGACTTCCTTAAACGACAACGTCGTGAAAAGTAAGGCGAGAGTCACAATTAGAAGAACGGCCACATTGGTTTGAAGTTTCATGGGCACTGCCATTATCATTTTACTTCTGTGACTTGAAGACAATATCTGTGGAATGGTAAACCCTAAAAGCTGAATGGTTCCCAAAATATTGGAGACAATGAAACTTATGGCCGAAGCGCTATGTATGTCTGGTTTGGACTTGTGGGTGAACTATTTTATGAATGCATACAATATTCACAGCGGGGCTCTTCTATAAATACATCCGAGCGCAGAAGGATCCGAGAATATCGAATTGAATTAAAATGAATTGTAGTGTCGACGCTGTAGAAAGTTACGGTACGTAGAGGACACGGGAGAAAATATATATAATATGGATTGCTTAAAATTCGGCGTGTCTTATGCATTCATGGGTATGCCTAACTACTCAACTATTTTTCGTGGTTTTACTGTAAAGTTTATTTGGGGTGAAGTCTGGGAGACGGTAGTTCAAATTTCATTGAGTACATTAGTCTGTTGTGGTGGATGTTCTAGAAGCAGATTCCCCTCCTGGGGACACTAGAGTCTAGCTTTGTTAAAACTACTATAAAATCTTAGTAAATAAACTTGCAGGTAATTGGATGTACTCTTGGTATTATAATGACAGCTATGAAGATTGATCTGAATCTCCCATAAATTAAGACTGGCAATTACAGATTCACCATATTTTTTTAGAAAAACCTATTCAACTATTTGAATTTTGAATTTCCTGTTATTGAATTGACTCCCTTAAATCCATGACCGGAGCTGGTATGTCTGACTCAACATCGATTCGATTCTTGCTGATCCATTCCGCATTTCACTACTGATCAGAAGTTCCAGGGTTTCTATCCTGTATTTGACTGCACCGAAACCCCCGGGTTTCGCTACCCGGAAACCCCAGTGTGAACGTAATGGAGCACAAGACCCGACAGGCTAGAGATGTAAAGATATGTTTGCAGTATTAAAATTGCTTCAGAAGGTAATCCAGAAAGAAATGACAGGAGGTCAATCTCCATAGTCCTAAAAATCTCGATGGAAATGTTGTGGAAGTGGCGAACATGCAATTTTGCGTTATTTTCGATATTTTTGTCTGGTTATCAAAAGGAAGGTAATTATTTATAACAGAAGGGAATTAATGTTTTTCAGCAGGTTTATAAAAAAGGGTGCTAAACTAAAGAGAACATCATCCTAAATAAAGGCGTTCTTTTAATGCAAGGTAGGGATTTAATAATATGGTTTTTAAATGTAAGAGTAAGGGCTTTTATTAAATCGTTGTTTTTTAATTAATCTATTCTGATAGATTAAGAGTTAATTTTATTATACAAAATAATTATTTTGTGTCAAAATATTATATCATATTAATCGTATTTTAAAATAATTTCCTTATAAACATCAAGGAAATTTTATAATATTATAAATATTTAAGCAACCATTACTCTCGATGTAAATGTTGTAGAAGTGGCGAAGATCAATTTTTAAAGTACTCTGCGTTAGTTTTGATACTTTTTTGTCATCAACAGGAAGGTAATTATTTATAACAGAAGGTAATTAAATTTTTTTAAGCGTGTTTATCAAAGGGATACTAAATTAAACAGAACACCATGCTAAACGAAGCTTTGTTTTAATGTAAGGAGGGGATTTAATAATATGGTTTTTAAATCTAAGAGTAAAGGCTTTTATTAAAGTGTTGTTTTTAATTAATCTAATTTAAGAGTAAAGGCTTTTATTAAAGTGTTGTTTTTAATTAAGAGTTAGTTTTTACTTTATATTATCTTGGGTCAAAATACTATATCTTATTAATTATAATCTTCAAATATCTTTTACAAACCATAAATACTAAAAAAATATAATATTTTATGTTTTATAATATGCATAAATTGTTTGAGAATATTATATAATTTATAATGTTAAAAAATATTAAATTAATGTTTAAGATAAATTTAATTATATTCTTTTGAGGAGATATATGTAATTTATTTTTGCATAGTAATTAAATGAGAATAATAATATTCAGAAGGAACATTGTTATACAGATTAAACTTTGATGTTACTTATGTTTAATATTATATTTTGGAAATAATTTATAATTAATGTTCATGTCATTTTCACTAAAGTTTGTCTTTTGTTGTGGAATTAGTAGGTTTTGTAATTAATTCTAATTACATTGAAAAACAATGTGAATATCAAGTAACAAGGTAATGATTGATTTTGCTAAAATATTTTTAGCTTAGAAATAATTATTATAGTATTTGCTTTTTTTTTGCTTATAACTAAGTGTTATTAAATCATGTTGAATCTTTTTGAGTTTCATTTTTTACTAGTAAGAAGTTTTATTTTAATTATATATAATATAGTATATATATATCATTTCTACTATGAAAATTAGAAAATTAATTTATCACTGAGTTATCAACATTGACACTATAAGATTCATCATTACATTTTGTACCAAGAGATGCCATTGAATGGCGAAGGTTATAACCATATTGGTGAGTACTACCATTCATAGATATAGGTTAAGTTACCATTAGGATGATATTAAAAGTTGAAGTTCAAAAATTGAAAGAGATATCATGGAATGGGGTATGTCACACCCATATTGGAGACAACTTATAACCACCATTATCACTGGTACTAATTTTAGTGGGACTAATTTTTTCCCATGGGAGAGGACAAAAATGGTAGAAGACATATCCAGTAATCAGAGAGAAACTTTAGAAAGATGCATGCATACACTATAAGCTATTTCTCCAAAATATATAATAATAGGAGTACCCTTAACTATTAGTGGGGTCTAAAAGAGATACAAACTATATAAGAACATATATGTTATGCTCAAATTATTTTTTTGATAATTCCTTTAAATGCTAGAATGAAATAGTGTGTGAAGTATAAAGTATATAAAATTCATGCTAGAATCAAAATCTGTATCCTAGGTACTACTTGTAATGTCCCATATTTGATGTGTAACTACATTGATAGTGAAGTGAAAGATCCAACTCTAAAAGTAGGTCCTTGTAAGTTACTACAAAATGTGTATGAGAAGTGTTATTGAATTATTATAAACACTTATTTCAAGAAATGACAATGTGGAAGGAGAGTGAGAATATAGATGTTGAGGATGGTGGGATGTTATTGCTTCTATAGATATACGAAGATAATAAGGTCCATTGTGGCATACACATATGTTTTCTTAAATATCCATAAGTATTATATCGTTTTTTTATGATTCGGAGAGAGAGAGAGAGAGAGAGAGAGAGAGAGAGAGAGAGAGACGAGAGGCGAGAGAGAGAGAGAGACGAGAGAGAAGAGAGAGAAGAGAGAGGGAGAAGGAGGAGGGAGAGAGGAGAGCGAGAGAGAGAGAGAGAGAGAAGGGAAGGGAAGAGGGAAGGGAGAGGAATGGAGAGAGGGAGGGAGGCAGAGTAGGGAGGCAGAGAAGGGAGGGAGAGAGAGAGAGAGAGAGAGGAAGAGGAGAGGTGCAGTGGATGTTTATTTGAGGTCGAGAGAGCGCGAGATGAGAGATGAGGCGAGGGAGCGGGAGGCGAGGGAGAGAGGGAGAGAGTGTTTGTGAGGGGAGAGAGGGAGAGTAGAGAGATGAGGGAGGAGGGGGGAAAAAGGGTGGGGTCTGTGAGGGAGAGAGAGTAGAAGAGAGAGAGGAGGAGAGAGAGAAGAGAGATAGAGAGAGAGAGGGAGAGAATAGGAGGGAGAAAGCTGATTAGAGGGGTAGCCCGATGTTCTGAGAGGAGAGAGGAAGCGATGAAAGAGAGAGGAATGAGAGAGAGGAGAGAGAGCGAGACGCGAGAGAGAGAGAGAGAGAGAGAGAGCGAGAGGGAGAGAGAGAGAGAGAGCGAGAGGGAGAGAGAGAGAACCATTACATGCAATGGGACCAATTTTGGTACCTTTCCTTCTCGACATTCACTCTCTTCCTTAGTAAAATTTAATTAGGGTTTAGTCTATTAATTATATATCTATCAAGTTCCCTTTTACATAATAATATGACCTTATAAATTATACATCCAAACTTAGATTGGTTCCACCTTCTAAAGATTACAAATCACCCCCCCCCCCCCCCCCCAAGAAAATGATGGTCCTGATTATTCCATCCATGCTAAAAAAATATGGACCTCATTATGTTTAAAATAGCATCATGATTATAATAACCTACGAGCCAACAAAAATAATAGTTTTGTCTGTTAATCCATAAATCTAGGTTTGTGGATAACGATAGCCATTAATATTACAATGTGCCAAGTGCTAATGAAGAGAAGGGTTTTGTGTGGTTAACCCATAAATGTGGGTTTGTGGATGAACCATAACCTACTGCAAATAGAAATCTCAGAGAAGGATTTTTGCGGTTTACCCATAATCATGGTTTTCGGATGACCCATAACAGTGGATTTCTTTATTTTTTATTGGCAATGGATCCCTTGTTTCAAATTTGTTGATAACTTTTACTACACGTGATGAAATAAAATTCCATCAAAGACCCATTTGAGGTATTAAAGAGACATTTCCATTGATATAAGATACATGCTTTGTAATTTTATGTGGAGAGAGAAAATCATTCCAAAAACTCATGGTGTGTATGATTTCATAACATTACAAACATGTCTGACTTCAATCAATGATATCTCTTAAATCAGAAAAAAAATAATCAAATTCCATAAAACAATGTTTGAGTTAACATAAAATTGTTTAAAATTAAGTATTGTGCACCCTTTGGAGCACTCTATATAGGCTGTGGCACTTGCATGAAGTTCATTTAACATTATTTCCCTATGTTCCATCTATTATTGTACTTTTATGGCAATTATACCACTATGGGACATTTGAGAAATGAATAAAATGAGTCCAACCAAGCTTCTAGATAATACACGCAAATTTCTAAAGACATGTCATGTTTGTATAAATGTGTTATAACAACAAATGTCAAAATACCTAGTGTAGAGGACTACAAAGGATGCCAAGGGTTTCTACAACAACATGGGTTGTTGTAGAGGTCATGGAACCATTTTTTTGTAGACTAATAGATGTGGTGAATCTATGAAAATATGCTCCTTCAATGGTGAATGAATATACAAGGGTATAAAACCTTGTAATGCTTGCAGGCCAATTGTGATACTCATAGTATATAGCCCAAAAAATGGACTCCAAAGGTTCCAAAAGGAGGTTGATGTTTGTTGGAAAACAATGAGGCTAAAATATTCTTCAAACCCTAATTCCCATAGGGTGATAACTTGCTTTGATTCCATTGATGTGGATATTATTGGATAAGATGCCAAAGGCTTGAATGCCAATACAAGAGGAGAGAAGAAAAAATATATTTATTATGAAACTAAGCACAAGAATAAAATGTAAGAATTGAATACATCACAAAAATACAAAGGGAAAGAGAGAGAGAGATAGAGAGATAGAGTGAGAATTATAAATGAATAATTCCATTAAGTAGTTCCATTACATGAAATGAGGTCAATTTTAGGACCTCTCCTTCTCAACCACTACTCTCCCTATTTTATTCTTATAGGGTGTATTTTTTATGGAGTCAACTTTAATTAGGGTTTACTCTATGAGTTACACATATATTAAGTTCCATTTTACATAAAATATGAATTTATGGCTTATAAATCTAAAATCAGATTGTAGGCCCCCCTAAGATTCAGATCAATTTAGCTACAAACTAATAAGGAGTAGTTTTGAAATGAACTTGGATTTGCAAAAGTGTGGGAGGAAAACAACAAATGAGATAGAGTGAATAGGAAATGAGGGGAATATATCATGGAAACTAGATAATGAGCTAAGGCTCGGGATGAGGAGTAGGAGGATGGAAAAAAATTTCAAGGCTCAAGAAGGAGAATGGTGTAAATCTAGATGACTATTTCTTGAAAGGGACAACAAAGAGAGAAAAACATAGATACAAATTGATTGGTTAAATTATAGTAATATGGAAGAGAATTAATGTATAATGGGTGAGTTCATATATATTTTCTCATTTTAAAAATGTTTACAAGTTATATGAAAAACATCATATTAATGAATTAAGGTTATGTTGAAGGTGATTATCAAAGAGTTAATCAAAACAACCAAGACATAAATATCACATTTGTTAAGTAGAAAATGAGGGTTGGGTTGTTTTAATTAATCGAATTAACAATTAAAGGGGTGAAATTTAGTGGTGAGTTGAAAAAAATATATAGAGTCTTGATATATGATATATTTTTGGATATCAATATTAAGGATAGTCATAACCAATTTTTATTTCACTTGAAAATTTTGAGTAAGAAGGAGATATGGGGAGTGAATATTTTTTCTTAGACATTAAGAGTAAGGAACAATATGTGGAAACATGGTTGGAGAAAATAATGATTTATGGTTGAGGAGAAGCATATAAATATGGAGATAGATTTGAAAAGTTAAGGGAATGCTTCTCCCATGTATATGTCCATATATGTAGATTGACATCGGAAGAACCTAGAATATGTAGCCTCATGAGGGCTTGTAGTTTTATTAATCTTGGACCAATGTATGATGGGGGATATGGGGTGGTAGGGGGTGAGGGGAAGACAGATATAGATAATTTGATGGGGTTTGAAAGGAATTTTGAAGGAGGGAAAGGTGATTAGGGAAAAAATAAGGACATGTTTATGATTAGGGTTATATTAAACAAGAATGAATGGTTGCATATGTAACCTAAATTATTAAAAAGGCAATAGAGTTCAAGAATTAAGCTAGGGAGGTGCTTTAAAACAATTCTACGTGATGATGAAAACAACCAACAAAATTAAATTAATATTTAGACTAGTTAACGCATGACAATATGTGACTTAGAGTTTGTCCGGAAGCTTGTTAATGTTCTTATTAAATTGTAGCTTTGTTGACTAAGAGTTTGTCAAAATTTTCAACCATATCCTCATCAAGTTATGCGAGTGTCAAGAATGGTAAAAATATTGTCCCAGTATCTACAAAATTCATCCTGGGTAGTATTGCACCTAAGTCAATAAATAATACTGGTATATCTATTTTCTTCAATGTAAAGGTTTGAAAAGTATATTACAAGCGCTACTAAGTGTAGTCCATCCCTTCTAAGTGGTTTTCTATAAAAGAAAAATTTGGACACCATTCATCTCCAAGAATATGTTGAATTATCTAGTTAGCATGTCAATCTATTAGTTTACCAATTCATGCTACATATTCCCACCTTATTTGGATATGAGATGTATGCATTAAAATTGAGCTTGAATGTTGGAATGTTAGACAAGTGTAATAGAACATATATAAGAGAATTGTATATATCCTAGCAAATGTGAACAAGAGGGGATTTATCCCTGGTTAAAGATCAACCTGCAAGGAAACATCATGTAAAAGTAATATGACACATGTAATTTGTTATTGAGAATATTTAAAGATTAAACTAAATAATCCCTAGGATAAATTGTTTGGGTCTAACAACCCCGAGCTAAAAGTTCATGTAATAAAGTTAACAAAGGAAAGATTAAAAAAAGGTCATGGGACACTTATTCCAATTTGAATATTGGGAAAAACATCCTAGTGGGCATCACTTGTTGTGTATTATGGATAAGGGGAAATGGGCAAAGGATCTGAAAAGGAAAATGGGCATTATTGGTATTTTATTTATGAAAATAAAGGAAAATAGGAGAAAAGGGAGGTGAAAGGTCACACATTTCATGTGAGAAGTAAATTGAAGGAAAATTAAGGAAAATGAAGAAATTAGAGGCATAAATAATAAAAATACATTTGAGCATCATTTTGGGTCCTTTTGTTAGTCAAGTTTTGGAATTAGTGTTAGAGAGGAGAAGAGCACCAAGAGGAGAAGGAAAGAAAGGAAAGCAAAGGAAGGATAAGGAAATCAAGGATCAAAGAAGGAAAGGTTGGATCAAGAAGCTACAATAGGAATACTTGCAGGTACTAGGTTGCATGTATGATTTCCTAACTAGTTTTGGCATGCATGGTATACTCGTGTGTATTTGGTTTCTTGGTTGTCATTTTCATGGGTTTTGTTGGGTTTCTATAGTGGTTTTCAACTTGCCTTTCCATTTCTAGATAGTCATGTTGTGATGAGATTGTTTCTTCATTGAGATTTAGATTGTTGGAAGGTTTTGGATCTAGGTGAGGTGGTCTTAGAAAACTCCCAAGGGTTGGTGGTGGAGATGGTTTTATCCGGGAAGCCATCAACAGATAGGTTGATATAGGAAAATTCATCAAGGGATGGCAAAGGATTTCTAAGGTATCAAAGCTCGGTTTGGTTTTGTGATCTCGGGACCAGTTTAGGTGAGATCATGGTATGGTGAGGGTGGAGGTGGTTTAACCTCTGGATTCCCTTAGTTGCTTATGGATTGCTTTATCCCATGAGATCCCACATGCTTGGAATATGGCACGAGAGTTATTAGATCAAAGAAATATTTGGTTCAGCCAATATAGGGTCGGGTGGTATGTGGAAGTCCCTAACTTAGTTTGATTTTGCATATGGTTAATAAGAGATATTTTTCTCTTATATTTGATTAGTAATCATAATTTTTACTATGTTTATTTAATGGCTATTATATAATTGTTATCTATCTGATTATATGGTAGTTATAAGCATGATTATATGACAGATCTAAGCATGGCTCTTATCACATTTTAATTAATGAATGTATAATTAATGAATGCATGACCCAATTGGTGTTATGATAGATATTGTGAGAAGTCATTGGTCCTCCTTAGTAAACCTTAGATGCATTTCAAATTCCTATGTTCATATATTCATTAATGACTTGTACATTGTATGTTTACCATGTGTTTGACAGAACACCTATCCTATTTGGGAGGGGTTAGCTTGAGTCATTTTTCATTTTTTTGTATTAGAAGCTTTATTTATATGTTATTCATCATTCTTAGAAGTTTATTTGAGTTTTTTGCGGAGGACTCAGTCCTAGCCCTAAAAAAGTGGCTCAAAAT
>APFE030384817.1:0-16724 GCA_000404065.3 Pinus taeda
TAGGCTCCAACCTAAAAGTGCTCCAACACTCTGTGTACCAGCTGCAATTAGACGAACACTCTGTTGAGAAATCTAGGGCAGAATGATTAGTTTTCCTTTTAGCTTGATTTCTCTTACTTTGACAAGTTCTTGTGATATTATTTAGTTCTTCTTTATTATATTAGAGTGCTTCCATCATCAAGACAAATGCCAAACAAGAAGATCACAAAGTAGGACACCAAAGATAGCCACACAGCCAGGGCCAAAACCCCTAACAAGGAGAAAACCTAGTCAAGGACTCTTCCTTCAGTAGATTCAAAATAAGTTAAGATGACAAAGACCCTAGACCAAAGACTCCTTCCATCCATCAAGTCAACCTTGTTCCTAGGTGACACACCATGCTTCAATTCCTCAGTCCTGTACTTCATTCCTGAAAGATGTGATACCTTTGGTCCTTTAATATTATGATGCCTCACTTCGTTCCTATGATTATGCCGAACTTAGATCCTATAGTCTTGACAGGCTTCGATGCTATGCTTCGGTCCTATAGTTATGTCATGCTTCAATCCTGAAATAGTGTCTTGATTCGGTCCTATAATAGCTTAGTACCTCGGCCCTGTAATAACCCAAATCTTTGACCTTGCAAATTATCTATATCATCCTTCTCTATTGTCTTTGTTATCTATCCAAAATTGATGATTCATCTCTCTATTCAATCGAGTGCACATTGGTATTTATAGGTGTTTCTGACTGTAAATTAACTGACATGAGTAATTTGTGAAGCCAACTTGTCGAGGATTAGTCTGGAGGCCATCTTGCAAGGTGACTCGATGGAGGAGGCTTTTGACATAACAAAATAGATTTTTATCTTTGATGCCATGAACCCAAGAGGGGATATTTACATAATAAATTTGACTTTGACTTAAACAAAAATCCTAAAATCCTACAATGGAGGCTTGACCTATGACTATTGACCCAAGCGTAAAACCCATGCTTTAATAAGTCAAATTAATAATAATAAATATTTCTTTTGACAAATATATTACATCATGACTCAAGTATAATTATGAAGACCAACACTAGTTACATTCTTCAGCACTCCTTAACTAGGGAGGTATTCATAATTACATACATATAGAGTACATGGAAGATCTCAAAATGAAATGAACTATGAAGAGTTCAGCACACTCAGTGCTACACACTAGATACCTGACCAGGGTATTCTATCCGGGTGGGACTAAGATGGACTCAAGCTTTCAGCCACTCTAGCTACCATCAGGCTTACTAGCTAACCATCAACCTAGGGATCTAGGTGTGTATCCAAGGTCAAAGCTCCATGACCAATGCCACCCTCCCTCTTCAGGATCTAGACATCAACACATAGGTTGGCCAGATGTCCTCCCAAGCATCTGCCATTAGATGCTTCATCTCTCCTATAAACTAAGCTAGATATATCCATTTGTCCAAGCATGCTTCCAAAGCGTTCAACCTTGTTATGGAGATATTTACTAGTACAAACACAAACCCGAATCAATAATAAACTTTCAAATATACATACAAGTAAACACAAACCTTCAAGGTTTTCAATCATTCTGATGCTACTTTCATCATCAAGTTATATACAATTTGTCGGAAGCTTTTTTCTTCTTTCATTTCTTTAGTAGCACCAAATACATCTTCAGATCTTTCTCAAGCCTTTTGTTTGCAACTTCAAGAACATTTATTGAGATTCGATAGTACTTTTGCTTACTTCAAAGTATTCACTGTCATAATATGCCCTCCCTCTTAACTGGGGAGATATACCCTTTCTTATATTCAAGCTCCCTCTTTACTTAGGGAGATCAACCACCTCCTTCTTTTATAACATCGAAGAACCTTCCATGGCTTCTATTCCTTCTTACGTTATCAAGGTTATCTTGATCACTGTCATTCACATAACTTCATCATGCTTATCAATATTATCGAGTCATCTTTACTTATGAACATATTCAACATCTTGAAGATTGTGTACCCGCAAAACTTTTAATAGCAAGTAGGAACATACAAAAGCATGAAGTCAACTATATCTGAATCATATGGAAGCATTTTGGCTTTCGACATTAAACACATAAACCTAGATAGGTTCATAATCAACAAAAGTTACATCTCTTTACATACTAGACTTCAACTTCTTGCTAGGGTTTTGTCACAAATCCTAGACTTCATCTTCGAGACACAAAGCCTTAGATTTCAAAAAAGGAAGTTTTCAAAAAGTTCCAAGAATTCAAAGCTAAAGAGGAGAACATGACAAGGAAGAAGATCAAGATTCTAAGATCTGATAATGGAGGAGAATACACCTCCAAGGAACTCATTGCCTTCTAAAAGGAAGTTGGGATTAAAAGGGAGTCGATAATTCCCTATAATCCTCAACAAAATGGAGTGGTCGAATGAAAGAACAGATCTATTGAAGAATCTATGAAGGCAATGATACATGATCAAGATGTACAAATGTTCTTGTGGGGAGAAGCAGCCAGGACAGCCGTCTACATCCTAAACAGAAGTCCTCATCGAACTCTAGAAGATAAGACTCTTGAAGAAGAGTTCACCGATCAAAATCCACAAGTTGATCATATGAGAATCTTTGGTTGTTCAATGTTCATACATGTACCCAAAGATAAGAGAAATAGGTTAGAGCCTTTTGAAAAGAAGGGAATATTTGTTGGGTATAGAGAGTCATCAAAAGCCTATAGGATCTATGTTCTAGGGCAATGATGAGTTGAAGTAAGCAAGGACATGAATTTTGATGAAGATGTCGCTTATTGGAAATCCAAATAAGACGAAGAAAAGAAGCATGTGGCTCCCAAAGAAGAGGTTATATGTCCTCCCACATCCTCAAGTCATCCTAAAGATCATGAAGAAATGTTTGAGGGACCTTGTGAACCTTTGGATCTTGTGGTTGTCCTTGAAAATAAAAAAAGACCAGGTTGGCTCAAATCTACTTTACAGGATGTAGAAGGACATGCAGCTCCACGAGGCACCTTCAAGGAATCTAAGAGACCTAAGAGGTATTCTAGTTATGCAACTTTAATGACTAAGTTGATTGATTCCAAATCTTTCAACTTCAAGGAAGTAGTCGCCTAGCAAGTATGGAAGGGTGCAATGATGGAAGAATACCAATCTATTATGAAGAACGATGTCTAGGAGATCGTTCCAAGGCCTAAAGGAAAGTATATGGTAACCTAGAAATGGATATATAGGATCAAGCATGCAGCACATGGGAGCATTGACAAATACCAGGCAAGATTCGTGGCTAGAGGGTTCTCCCAGAAAAAGGGAGAAGATTATGATGAGACCTTTGCGTTGGTTGCCAAGTACACCATGATTAGATCTCTTGTTTCTCTTGCTTCAAGGTTTTGGTGTTCGTGAGAGAGAATCTCATGTGTGCAAATTAAAGAAGGCCTTGTATGGACTCAAGCAAGCTCCAAGGGCTTGGTATTCTTGTATAGATGGATATCTAACGAAACTTGGCTTCTCTAAGAGTGTTGTTGATCCAAATCTTTATATCACGGTTATGAAGGGTGAGACTGTGATGCTACTACTATATGTTGATGATTTGTTCCTAACAAGTGTAGAGCATCTTATTGTTCAGTGTAAGAGGGAGTTGACCTTTGAATTTGACATGAAGGATCTTGGCTTGATGTATTACTATTTGATTTTAGAAAGTCTGGCGGAAAGCTGGTGAAATCCTTCAGAAATTTGGAATGATGGAATGTAAGTCTATGACAACTCCTATGGTGACGAATCTGAAAAAGCAAAGAGTCTGATCTGGTTGATCCATCCATGTACCGAAAGTTGAATGGATCGTTGATGTATTTGGTGAATACCAGGCCAGACATTTGCTTCGCAGTCAACACCTTGAGCCAATTCCAGATGGAACCAAGACATGAGCATTGAATTGCATTAAAGTATATATTGAGATATTTGCATGGTATTGTTGACTATTGTTTGAGATATGCTTTGAGTGGTGAAATACAACAACAAGAATATATGAATTCTAACAAGGCAGGGATTGCGGATGACAAGAAGAGTACATTAGGTGTATGTTCAATTTGGGCTTTGATATGATATCTTAGATGAGTAGGGAGCAGACATCTGTCGCACTCAGCACAGCAGAGGCAGAGTATATTGCAGTTGTTTGGAATGTTGTGAGGGAGTATGGCATGTAATCCACTATCAGGATTGCTCAACCAAATGCTGGAACCGCCTGTGTTGTTTTGTGAAAATCAAAGTTGTGTGAAGCTATCAGACAATCTTATGTTTCATGATAAGATGAAGCATATTGACATAAAGTACCACTACATTCGTGATATCATACAGAGGGGAGCAGTGAGGCTCCAATATATTCCCATTGACAAGCAAAAAGAGGATATTCTCACAAAGCCTATTTTCTGGGCGAAGTTTGTAAACTTCTGGGACAAGATTGAACATGTGGAGAACCCCTATATTATTGAAAGGGAGCATTAATGTGACATAAACAAGGGCATGGCTCAGACTAGTGGTGACAACAGGAGCATGGCCCAAACTGTTGATGAGTGAACAACAGGGGCATAGCTCAGACTATTTGTAAGAACAAGAGCATGGCCCAAACTATTGGTGAAATAGCATGAGGGATGAACATTCTAGAGAGGATGGTCTTTGAGGCCCAAACACACAATGGAGTGGGTGCCTTTTTAGCATCATGGCCTAGAGTAAGGCCTTTGGATTTGGGACATGGGTATCCCTAGGGTTTGACCTAGGGTGATGACAACCCTAAACTAGTCAGAGAGCCATAAGGTGAGGCGCCCAATGGATCATGGTGACTAGTTTAGTGAGTACCATTTGTTAGGAACGCTAACCTAGGTTGTGGTACCTATTGATGATGATGTTGATGTAGGCCAAGGGTGTTCAACCTTGACCCAGATAATGATGTTATCGATGAGTTGTACCTTTCCTTATAGAGGTCATATATACAAAGAACATTTAGATAGTCATTATGAATACCTCCCTAGCTCAGAGGGAGTGCTAAATTTTGTGGCTATGGTCAGTCTTCATAATATTCATTTGTACTTATAATGATGAAATATAGGTTAAATTGGTAAAAGAAATATTATATGAAGCATTTTCTTCATGCTTTCAAAAAAAATGGAAACATATTTATTTTTTTTATATTCAAAAAAAAAAATCATAAGGCATATTCTTCGTGACCTTATCAAGAGTGGGAAAATGAAAAATTTGAATTTGTATTTTTGCCCCACAAGTGGCCAAGTCGGCCCTCCAAGCCATCATGTCGGTGAAGCGAACAAAGTTCCTTCTAAAGATTAATTACTCCAAAAGACTTGGAATATGAAATTATCCATTAAGGATATAAATAATATATTAGATATGTGAATAATAATGAGTGAATTACAATGAGAACGAGAGTCTTGCTTATATACCAAGTAAGTGTCTCTTCATGAAGAGTCATGTCCTATTAGACATGCCTCTTCAACCTAATTACTGGCTTAACTAACTATTATTTATGATTATTATCTTTTACATTATATTTATATTATTTATATATTTTATTCGTTACATTGCCTCTTTCCTCAAAAAGCTTTGTCCTCAAAGCTTGTCGATGACAAAAGGCTTGATCTCTTTTTCGGCTTCGAAAGTCTTTCTGTCTCGGAATAGTCATCCTCGTCGATACAAGTTGATATGATCTTCTTAGTGACAAACAAAAATGTCGCACTGAGAAAGGATCAGACCATACCAGATTAATCTTCTGTATAGCATTCTGATCACTAAAATTTTGTAACGACTTGTCAGCATAAGATGGAATTGATGTTACGTCATTATTCTCTGAAACATTAATCTGTTGTCTACGGCTTGAATTGTCCTGATACACAGCTTGGTTGATTTGTCTATTCTCATGATTCAAATGTCAATATAAAGTTTTTATATTTTCATCTGGCGAAGATGTTGTTGAATTGGTTATGGAACATTCACTTGGGATGTCCATTGTCTGAACTGCAACATCTACGTGTGTCGTTTCTTCAACTGGCTTGTCTTCTTGAGTTGTCATATTCACTGGATCGGTATTTGTTCCCTTATTTTCAACTTGAACTATTGTAACTGGAGATTTCGATACTTCTTCTTGAGTGACTTATTCCAACTTATCTTTTAATGCTTTCTTATCCTCCTTAAGTTTCTTAGTTTGATTGAGCAGACTTTGATTATGGTTTCTCAGACGTAAAAGTTCTTTGGTTTTTGATTCATCAACCTTATTTTCAGTGTTTTGAATTTTAAGTTTTTCATCTTTTAGGTCTCTGATTTGTTCTAATAAATTTTTATTAACGTTCTTTAAACGCAAAGTTTCCTTTTCTTGTTCTGATAAGTGCTTCTTGAGTTCTTTCTTTGTAACCTTAGTCTTCTTCACTTGCGCAAGTAATTTTTCAACGTGGTCCTTGAGACGAGAATTTTCTTTGTCCTTTTCCATTATTTCTTTGTAATGCATATCCACAAGATTTTTATGTTCGCGTTCTAACACTTCCTTGCTTTGTTGAATTTTGGCTACTTTGTCATTCTCTTGATTTTTTCGCTGCAATTTCTTGGTACATTGGATTATATCGTTTGGTAGAAGGGATGATGGGCTTTCAATTGCAATGTGGATTCTGTTTTTTTTATTTCCTTATGTCTTGCCATTAATTCTCTCATTTTTCTTACTCTTAATTGTTTATCTGCATCACTAAGTTCGACTAAGGTAAAAGTTTTGTAACAATTTGTGCAAACAACATTTTGATTTCTGAATGGCTCTTGACAATAAGGGTATCCTTTTGAACAAAAAGGACATAGTGCAAAGAAACCATTGTTCTTTGTGGACCACATCTCTCTTTTCTTCTTCTTCTTTTTTATATAATTTTTTTAACTCTCTTTTTATATAAATTCTCTTTTTTTCTTTGTATATATTCTCTTAATATATAAAATATATTTCCACTTCTCTCTTTTAAAAATCTAATTTCTCTTCTCCTTCTTCTTTTTGTTCACTCTTTTAATAAAGATTATATAAAAAATTTTTTTAATATATATATATAAATTAATATATATTATATATAATTATAGATATATATATTATATAATTTTAATTATATATATCATAAAATTATAATATAAAATTATATATAACTTTTTTTGAGACCCGCTTTCCTTTATATGTAGCTATATAAGGCTTATATAGTATCCCTTTTTATAATTATAATAATATTTTTTTTTCCTTAGAAAATTATTTGGATGAGACGTGATGGACTCTTCGTACGGTCACAATCTAAACGACAATCTGAACGATTAAAATTATTTAGATCACACCTTTTTCTGAACGACAATCACCTTTTTCTAAACACCTTTTTCTAAACGACAATTTGAACGATTAAAATTATTTACATCACACCTTTTTTCTCCAATGTTATCAAAATATCTTTTACTTTTAAAATACCATGGTAAGCCCATGGGTTGTTTCTAAAACCTCGGTTAATGTTCTCCACATAAAATGTAAAACTTACCACTGGTTTCTAAAACCAGTGGCAATTACAATTTGTTTTTCTAAAATACCATGGAACGATTAAAATTATTTAGATCACACCTTTTTTCCCAATGTTATCAAAATATCTTTAACTTTTGAAATACCATGGGCAATTACCATGGGTTGTTTCTAAAACCTCGGTTAATGTTCTCCACGTAAAATGTAAAACTTACCACTGGTTTCTAAAACCACGGCCAATTACTATTGGTTTCCAAAATACCATGGGTTGTTTCTAAAACCTTGGTTAATGTTCTCCACGTAAAAATGTAAACTTACCACTTACCACTCGTTTCTAAAACCACATAAAATGTAAAACTTACCACTCGTTTATAAAACCACGGGCAATTACTATTGGTTTCCAAAATACCATGGGCAATTACTATTGGTTGTTCCTAAAACCTTGGTTAATGTTCTCCACGTAAAAATGTAAACTTAATGTAAACTTACCACTCGTTTCTAAAACCACATAAAATGTAAAACTTACCACACGTTTATAAAAAACACGGGCAATTACTATTGGTTTCCAAAATACCATGGGCAATTACCATGGGTTGTTCCTAAAACCTTGGTTAAAACCTTGGTTAATGTTCTCCACGTAAAAATGTAAACTTACCACTCGTTTCTAAAACCACAGGCAATTACCATTGGTTTCTAAAACCACGGGCTTCTCCACGTAAAATGTAAAACTTACCACTGGTTTCTAAAACCACGGGCAATTACTATTGGTTTCCAAAATACCATGGGTTGTTTCTAAAACCTTGGTTAATGTTCTCCACGTAAAAATGTAAACTTATGGGTTGTTTCTAAAACCTTGGTTAATGTTCTCCACATAAAATGGTAAACTTACCACTCGTTTCTAAAACCACATAAAATGTAAAACTTACCACTCGTTTATAAAACCACGGGCAATTACTATTGGTTTCCAAAATACCATGGGCAATTACTATTGGTTGTTCCTAAAACCTTGGTTAAAACCTTGGTTAAGGTTCTCCACGTAAAAATGTAAACTTACCACTCGTAAAACCTTGGTTAATGTTCTCCACGTAAAAATGTAAACTTACCACTCATTTCTAAAACGACATAAAATGTAAAACTTACCACTCGTTTATAAAAACACGGGCAATTACTATTGGTTTCCAAAATACCATGGGCAATTACCATGGGTTGTTCCTAAAACCTTGGTTAAAACCTTGGTTAATGTTCTCCACGTAAAAATGTAAACTTACCACTCGTTTCTAAAACCACAGGCAATTACCATTGGTTTCTAAAACCACGGGCTTCTCCATGTAAATATATATATATATATATATATATTATAGTATATATATTTTGTTTTCTTCATGTCTCCACGTAAAACGTAAACTTTACCACTCGTTTTCTAAAACCACACGCGATTAAAATATATATATATATATATATATATATATATTATATATATATTATTTGTTTTCTTCATGTTCTCACGTAAAAACGTTAACTTACACTCGTTTCTAAACCACACTCGTTTTCTAAAACCACAGCAATTACCATTGGTTCTAAAACCCACATACTTCTCCACGTAAAAAGATATAAGTATATAATATATTATATTAACTATTATATTATATATATATATATATATATATATCATATTTTTGTTTTCTTCATGTTCTCCACGTAAAAAACGTAATCTTACCACTCGTTTCCTAAAACCACACGCAATTACCATTGGTTTCTAAAACCATGGCTTTCCACGTAAAAAAAATATAATATAGTTTTTGTTTGTTCATTCCCACTAAACGTTAAACTTACCCACTCGTTTCTAAAAACCACAGGCATTTCTAAACCACATTACCATTGGCTTCTTAAAACCACGGGCTTCTCCACGTAAAAAAAATATATATATATTTTTTTCTCCACGTAAAAAATATATATATATTTTTGTTTTGTTCATGTTCTCCACGTAAAAACGTAAACTTACCACTCGTAATATATATATATTTTTTTCTCCACGTAAAAAATATATATATATTTTTGTTTTGTTCATGTTCTCCACGTAAAAACGTAAACTTACCACTCGTTTCTAAAACCACAGGCAATTACCACATTACCATTGGTTTCTAAAACCACGGGCTTCTCCACGTAAAAAATATATATATATTTTTGTTTTGTTCATGTTCTCCACGTAAAAACGTAAACTTACCACTCGTTTCTAAAACCACAGGCAATTACCATTGGTTTCTAAAACCTCCACGTAAAAACGTAAACTTACCACTCGTTTCTAAAACCACAGGCAATTACCATTGGTTTCTAAAACCACGGGCTTCTCCACGTAAAAAATCTTAAATATACTTGAAAAGGTTAGCGCTTATCTTTATTATGCACTTTTTATCAATAATGTAAAACCTTTATATATATTATATATTATATATATATATATTTATGCACTTTTTTATCAATAATGTAACTTTATATATACATATATATATATATATATATATATATATATATATATTTTGTTTTGTTCGGAATATATTATTTCCTTCCTCTTTTTTTTATATACCCTTCTTCTTTGTTCTTTTATTATTTTTTTATTTTGTTTTAAATAGTTTTTTTCCTTTTTTTTTTCTTTTTTAATCAAGCAAATGGCCAAAGACCTAAAAAATAGAGAATCTCCCAATATGTAGAGAAATGCTTCAATTCAATTATGACAGCAACAAAGTTGATGATAGGTTGATAGCCAAAGAACTGATGATCAGCCAAACTTGGCTCTGATACCAATGATGATGATACCAATGAAGCGAACAATTCCTTCTAAAGATTAATTACTCCAAAAGACTTGGAATATGAAATTATCCATTAAGGATATAAATAATATATTAAATATGTGAATAATAATGAGTGAATGAATTACAATGAGAACGAGAGGCTTGCTTATATACCAAGCAAGTGTCTTTTCATGAAGAGTCATGTCCTATTAGACATGCCTCTTCAACCTAATTACTGGCTTAACTAACTATTATTTATGATTATTATCTTTTACATTATATTTATATTATTTATATATTTTATTCGTTACAGTCGGCCTGCCCAAAGAGACAACCATTTGCATAAGTCGCCCATTCAATCTCCTCCAAGAGTGCACTTCAGATCATCACATATATCTATGTTCTAAGCGAAGAAGACAAGGAGTACAAGGCCAAAAACAGAAGGAAGGAATTCGCACTATCTGCCCTCACTCTAGTAATCAGAGGAGGCCAAGTTCTGGACAAGTTTTCTGTGGTACACTTTCTGTGGCATAGTGGTAAGTCTGAGGCTGAGTTGCAGGAAGAATTCCAGCCCTCTTGTAGGCCTGAAGCAGACCTTGTTGCAGAGATTTTGTGGACAGAATTGCGGACACTTGTCTAGGACTTTGTGGACGGTTGGCTTGGCTCTTGGTAGATAGTCATCTTGCTGGTCAGTTTGACTTTGATGTATCTCTTGTTGCATTGATTCTCTAAGGGAAAGGTTGGCTGGGTTTTTCCCCCTTAGTGAGTTTTCCCAGGGTAAAATCTTCTTGTCTCTTTGTGCATTGTGATCTCTATTGCTCTATTTTCTCTATGGTTGAATTTCTGAATGTGTAATTACATAATAATACATTGAAAGAGCTAAATAATCATTTACATCAATGGAAGTAATTATCAAGTTTCAGAAATAAGTATTTGTATCCATTGTACTGGAAAAATCAACACAATGTTCTAAACATTATCCAATCTATTCAACCAAGCCCACAGATTTATTCCTTATTTCATATATCATATTGCAAATATAAATACAACAGAAATCTTAAGATTCAAGAACATACTCTGAGGATGCAACATCATAGCAAACCATGAAATGGCGATCTATATACAAACTAAAAACAACACATAAGTTGACAAGTTGTGCTCATGCATCTGTCAATTATTTAATCTGTATCCAACAAATCACTGTTACCTGCTGCATCAAGAAAACGGGTGATTCATATGTCCAAACGTAGTCTTCATTTGCAGGTTCATCTCTTGGCATAGGCCCATCAATCATTTGATAGGTAAGCTCAGTTGATGACCTAGAACGACCAAACCTGAAACAAACTGCCTTTGCTGAATATATAGGACGGCCCACCTGGAAGTAGGCTGATTACGAATATTCAACATACTTGTTAGCACATTTGTAACAAAAAAATCAAACTGTGGTTCTAGACTACCAAAACAGGCCATAAAGTGAACTTGAACTTTTAAGATCCAGAAAAAATATACATAATTTTGCAGACCTTGGAATGGGTGTATCTTGACTTCATGTACTATACATAATCTTGAACTCAACCTGTAAGTCAATGTCTCAGAAACCTCAGCATTGCTCTTGCCTGCACTTGACCAGTAAGATGGTCTGCCAGTGCCATCATCCACAGGCCTTGGATCTAAAGTATACATAATGTTCTCATCAGGAAAATTGTCAGTGCTGGATGCACTGATAGGCTCCTGTATGCAACCCTTATCTATTGGAGGGCTCATAAGATTACGAGCTAATTGAGTGTAGACTCTATGTTCTGCTTCGAGATTTTGCCATTCCAAACCCTTACTTGAACTAGTTCCTTCAGAGTTGATTGTTTGGCTAAATTCGGCAACACAATTAAACTTAGATATTTCTGGAAATAATCTGATGCAAAGCTCTTTAGAACATCCACATTCAACAACTGCAAAAACAGTTGAAAGCAACTAGTCAGAATGCAAGAAGATCTAAAACTTTTGCCACTACTCATTAGAGAATGTAGAATATATGCTTATACGTGAACCACGGCATCTCAAGCTCCCTAGTTAATGAACATTGTCGCTTAGATAGAATCCCAATATCCCAAGTTAATGGATATTGGTCCTTGGATAGAATCACAACATGTTTTTGGGGCCTTCAGACTTGGAGCACATATGGTCACAGAAACAGGATGTTTAGGCTATATATAAGCAATTATTGTGTCTTGAAAATAGAAAGATTATTTAAACAAGAAATGAAATATTCTGCAAGTTTATTAACAGTTAAATGTCAGACTTCAAATGAGCACTTCGCAAATATTTAAGAAAGATTTAAGTTTCAACTTCCAACAACATATCATTCACATTCGGACTGAACAGAAGTTGAATGCTTTTACACTTCACTGATCTCAAACAAGCCACTGAAATTTCAAATTTCCCTGTTTTCTTAATTATTACTCAAATTGACTTACATGACAATTTGTTGATATCAAATCTTCCAGTAATTGACCCACTCAAGGTTTCAGTCATGGATTAACTAAAATATTACTGGCAAAAATTTCTTCAAATTTTAAAATAATTATAATGCCAATCAATTATTTCTATCCAGATTCTGGAAATCTAACATTAAATATGTTGAAAGCATTGTTGCCCTCAGAAATCATAAACTTTAGACCTCAAATTTCTGAAATAATGCATCTATTAGGAGGCTTACACCTCTTCATAGTTGGGATAGTTTGGCACAGGTAAAATATTTGTAGACTTGCACAGGTTGTGACAAAAAAACATCACATAATCATTCCCTCACAGGTTTCTAGACTTATAGAATTCAGCAACTTTTTGTTCTAAGTTTTGTATGTTGCTGGCACCAGAAACTGTACCAGTTATTAATCTTTGGATAGTAATCAATTGAAGTAAATGTTGAGAAATCTAGGTCATAGCAATTAAGTGAGTTCTCTTCAACTAGTAACTGATTGTGAGTATTTTTTTTACTTCTTTAGATTAGGATCTTCTTTTACTTAGGTTATTAGTGTTCTTCTTCGTCAAACAGCTACCAATGAATAAACCATAAAGAGACAAGAGGCACAAAATATAGGCTATCAGCCACGGCCAAAACTTCTTACTCTTTGAGAGGAAAACCCGCACAAATTCTTCTTATAGAGATTCCTATTGACAAATACCAAGACCAAGACCCTTGACCTATTCAACCTCTCCAAGACCAAGATACCAAGGTTCTTGATTTGACCTCTATTTAGAATCAAAAATAATCAATTGCCTGCTCCTTCTACTTCTGCCTCAGCTTCCTTATAGATCTCGGCTTCCTTGTCTTTGCTTCAGACCTGCAGCTCTTCAGTCCTATTTCAGAGGCTCTAGTACATGTAGGTGGCCTTCTTGTTCACCTAGATTTCCTTCGCCTATTGTACAGACCTCTCCTATCTTGACTGGGCTTCTCCTCCTTCAGTAATTTGGCTAACAGTTCTGAAATTCGGTCATTTTCCTGTAGCTAACAGTCCCCAAAATGGAGCTAAAAACCTTGCTGCTCCTTCCCTTTTCCTCGCTGATTATAGGGCTTTAATTTGATGACCTTCGCACTGATTAACTTCAGACTTCGTGAACCGAAATTCTCTGAAATTCTTTACTTCGCACTTCAGACTGTGTTTTTCAAACATCTGACTTCTGAAATAGGCTGAGCTGCCTGTTTATACTTGTTTGTCATCATAATTAAGCCGACATGACTGTAAGCTCAACCGACGTGTCAATTGGAATTTGCGATAATCTTTTTGAAGCCGACATGAGGAGAATACTTCGCTTGATCTTGGAGGGCTTATCCTATACATATTAATGACTCGTACACAACTGCAATATGCCAAAGAAGGGTCCTTCATACATGACATAGACTCAAATTGACTTTTCTTACTAGATGACAAATTCTAAAGGCTCACAATGGGCGCTATCACTAAAATAAAATTCCTTGCTCATGAAACCCATGAGACAAGCATAATAATAATTTTATTTTTATTTTCATTAATTACATAAAAATCACAATTACACATGACAAAATGAAGGCTGAACCTAGTTAAATTTTTCAACACTCCCTCTTAACTAGGGAGGTATTCATAATGGTACTTGGTCATTCTCAATTGGAAGAATTTCTCATAAGAAGAATCAGATTGGTAACCCATCTGTATAGCATCATATCAACCAGCATTGTCACATAGCAAGGCCTTGACTATCAGCTCTATCTCTCCACAAGATCTGAGCACAATGCTAGCGGGACCAATGATGTATAGACACCCTCATCATTGCCTCTTTCAAAACATACCCCACCCGGGTTCTCAGGGTGTGTTCCACCAAGATTATTCTTATCTTGGATTCCCAATCCTCAAAGAATATCGATCCTCTATGACTACTCTTATCTTGGATGCCCAAATACATCCTCAAAGAGTATCGGATGCGGAATGTTTACCCAATCCTCCATTATTGTCTTCCCAAGTGAAGACAATAATGATGTGTCTATGTCGCCCTCTTAATTAGGGAAGACATATCTATTCCAGTAAACGAATGTACTCATTCCTACGAAAGGAATGTACCTAAGCTCCCTCTTGGCTTAGGAATTTCCAAGTTTCTTCCAAGTAAGAAACTTATTTACAAGCTCCCGCTTAATTAGAGACCTACAGCAACTCCTCTAGTGGAGATGATGGGGCTAGGCTCCGAAATTTTGTGGAGGGGCTAGAACACATGAGATCTCCAAGACCCAAAAATCGTTTGGTGAAATTCCACCCCAATTGTATTTTATTAAAATAATTAATATTTTTAATGGGGTTCCTAAGTCTAAACTTAGGAAAATTAAAATATTAATGGGTATTAATGAAAATATGGGTGAGAATCTTCTAAGAGACGAGGATCAAGTCTAATTTAATCTTAGCCGTTGATTAGAGACTTAATCTCGGCCATTGATTTCTCAACAGGAAAAGTATAAATGGAGGCTTGGGGTCAGTTGGAGAAGACATACAGAGAGATAGAGAAAATCGATTTTCTGAAGTGAGAAGCTCTCAGGAGGAAAATCGATTGAGGAGATCTCTAACGGAGAGGGGCAGTTCGGCAGAGGGACTTCAATCCAAGGCCGAGAATACATAGCAGAGAGGCAAAGCAGCACCAGGGAGAGACAATGCAACTCCAAAAGGGGTGACGCAGAGGCTATAGGAGCTTACGCAGTCACTTAGAGGCAGCGCTGGGGTTTCTGTGAGACAAAGAGAGTAGTAGTTTAGCAAATCAATTCTGAGTCAGGAAGGCTCACTGGGAGGGTGATGCAGCTCCTAGAGGGGGTGACAGAGTTCCAGCACAAAGCTTGGAGCAACCATCGCTGCCCAGCACTGGGGACAGCGCAGTCACCTGTGGGCTTTGTTCATCCAGTTGTTGGATTCGTCAAAATATCTGTCTCTGGATAGAGGTACTTATGCCAGGTTTATTCTCTATTGGGTGAGCCGGATTTGGCACCCTAGTTGTATTCAAAAATCTGCTTAATAATAAAACCCTCATATCTGTTGCACCGATTTTCCCGCATTGGGTTTTTCCGGGGACGTTTAGTCCAAAAATAAGTGTGCCCTTTGTGTGTTTGTCTCATTCATTTTTCAGTACTTGATCTATATATTGACGTAGGCTGCACTGTATGTACATTAATATTTTCCGAATATTTCTGAAAATAACTTGTTAAATGAAGAACACAAGTAGGTAATGCAAATCAGTTTACTGCAGTAGGATTTCTGACTTGTTCGATTTAAAAATTTTCACATAGAACACCGACTATCTGTTAGGATATTCCGACACATAGGAAATAGTTAAGTTCAACTTGGTCTAGTATAGAGTTAGGTATAGAGTTAGGTAAAGTGTGTTTCTTTACCGTTGTACATTTTGTAACTTACAATCCGACGGTCACGATATGTAGTGATCCGACGGTTCATTCTCTCCTCGGTATTACCGACACTTGATCCGTGGCTTGACACCCGATTGGTCCATGAATTCTATTTAAAGCGCATGGAGGGTCATTTGTAGGTTCACCGTGAATGAGAGAAGCTTATGTAAATTTTCATTCTTTTATTAATAAATTGCCTGTAGTAGCCACGTTGGCGCAGGCCGTGGACTGTTTCCCTCTCTGAGGGTTTTAACCACGTCAAAATACTGGTTTATTGATCTGTGATCTGTTTGTGAGCGGTGTCCTTTTGGTGTTCTGTCTGAGGAACTTACCCTGTAAATTCCTACATGGTATCAGAGCTATTTGAGGGCCGCGTCCGTTGGTGATCCAAATCTGAAGCCGGTAGAAATGCATGCGGCTGTCGTTTCCTAGATCTACTGTTTCTGACTGTTTTCGGGCCGAGAGGACTGCTCTGTTGTGTTCGGAGCATCTGTTCCAGTGAGAAACCCCTTTC
>APFE030384818.1:0-12189 GCA_000404065.3 Pinus taeda
TTAAACCTTTGATTTTGTCTCCAAATTGACCAAAAAGACTGCATAAAGCACACATTAGACTTGTTGGCATAATGACTCCCAATTCACTCTATTAGCATAAATATAATAAAAAACATGCAATAAAAAAATGAGAATGGTGGATTATGTCGAATTAGGAGGCTAAATGAGCCCATATAATTATCCATTTTTGGGGCTCATCACTAGCTCAAGCCAACACTTAGCCAATTTTGTTGTCTTCTAAGCCTCTACTCCCTTACGCAATTCCTAGAGGACTCAACCATATTTAATTGGGAAATCTACTTTCCATAACTGCGCAATCCAAACATAGGTTCTCAACTGATTGCATGCACCATCTATATGACTCAGAAAATTATACAACTAATAGTACATTGTCCCTAAACTTTAATCTCAACTAGGTCTTCATCTGAACTGACATGCATGAATTAGTTTTGAGTGAATCTTCAATTAATTGGTGTGGTACTGGCAATGCACTGGTGCACTACTCCACTATTAGTTCCTCCAATAGTTAGAACTAGTTTAGTTGACTATAACTCAGTTAGAATGGGTTAGATAATTACAACTCCAAAGAACTCAAACCGAGCCCCTAAAATTTAGGGATCACTCTACATGACTCTAGATAGACTTCCAACTTGAATTCCTAAGTCAATTAAGTCAATTTTACTTAATTAACTATTGCAAGTTGCTACAAGAGTAGAATTATAATTTAATTCAAGGACAAATAAAATTAGAATTCATGTTGCTATTTTTAACAAGGTCCCCTTCAAACATGCATGAAAACCCTATATTGCCAACTAGATTTGGATAAACAAGATTCTCATTCAAATATGGACATGAGGAAAATCTTTCAAATTTGTGTGAAAACCCTAGAAGGCATTACAGAGCATTTTTTCATTGTCCTCGTACTCCCTGTTCCATGATCCCGAAGGACCTTTATAGTGACTATCATGTGTTTTCCCATCATGAAGAAACTCCCATTATGTCCCTCTTCATGAGCAGAAAATTTCCCTTTTGCATCATTTCCCAAGAATCTTCCTTTTACTCAGTTTACAAGACCGAAACCAATGAACAGTTCATCCCCCATGCTGATCTGCAGAGTTTAACATTGGGACTAGTGTCAATTAGCTCTATTGAGCCTTGTCTTAGTCACGTCGATCCTCTTTTGAAAAGTTTTTTAAATATGGAGTGTCCAAAATATGATCTATTTCTAATAATTCCAACACTGCTACATCCTACGATTGCACCAACTTCCAATGTTGCCAGATCCTACACATGTGTGTAATATGCATTTTAGCTACTATTTTGAGAATTGAATTTTTAAATCATTGAAAGCTCCAGTAAACAATGTACCCAAACAAAAATTGAGCCAAATAAACTCAATTTCATTATCGAAAAGAGCTCCACCCATAATTTTGGCACATTACAAATTAATAAAGAGCAGCGATAGATATAAGCGGCCTCTGAATAAGTCAACTAGAAAATAGAACAGAATATTCACTGGGCAATTTTTACCACAGGTGATGCATTGGGCAATTTCTCTATTATTACGTTGCTGCTCACGAAATTAAATTAGCTGCTTACATTAGGATTCACGACCACCTCTTTCCAGCATGTGCCACGCTCCTGTCCTGATCTCTGCTCTCCAGTGTGTGTAATAATAACATGCTCTTTCCCTGAGACACATTCTTCAGCACCCCTGTGAATTGGTCAAGCTTAGCTTCAATGTTCTATGATGGTTCCAGTAGGCTACAACTCCATCGGAACCCATGTTCTCCAATTGTGGACAGGGGAAACTCGTCTTCTTTCGTACAATAATGATTTTGATTCCCTTTCTGCACTACACGAACTGATGAGGCAGTTTTAATGGCTGTGAAGACTATGTAAAGGCGGATTAATCAGCTAGTTGAGGCTCGACCCTCCTTAAATGATCAAAATATTGATGTTCTCTCCCTTCTGATGTATGACAACTTATGGCATCTTATAGATTGTATCTCTATCTACCTGTTGGTGCGCTTCCGATGGTTCATAGATAATCCTGCTAAGAAAATTCAAAATTATGCCCGCGATTCATGATTCGGCATACTGAGGATGCAAAAAAACCCTCTTCAAATGAAAAATAAAATACCTCAGACCAGCGAGGGTGATGGGATGGACCACCGAAGTTGGGTTGCTTACTCGAGTGAGAGATCGAATCCCACCGAAGAGAGGTGGAGATCTCACTTGAAAATGTTCATTTGAAAACTAGTATGTGCTCTTATAATATTAATGAAGAGAAAACCCAAATTCCATGCCTTACTCTTGATCCTCCTCCTCTTTTTATAGCTTCTCTACTATAAATAAAAAGTGTGGGAAATTACCTAGGGCTAAAAACAAAAACTATGGGCTAATGCCGCTAATTTATTTATTATTCAAGTTGTTATAAAGAAAAAGCGTGGCAATTACCTAGTGCCAAAAACAAAAACCATGGGCTAATACAACTTATTTATTTATTTATTACTATTATTATTATTATTATTATTATTATTATTTGGTCCAACCCAACTGCTATACAGAAAAAATATGGGAAATTACCTAGGGCCAAAAAAACATCCATGGGCTAATGCCGCTTATTTATTTATTACTACTATTATTCTTAATATTATTTGATCCAACCAGTCTGCCTCACCTCCAAAGGTTCTATTTATTTGAGTGCCTAGGAAGATGCAATTTCAATACGATGCCAGTACCATCTCGCCCACGGGAGTTGAAAATGTTGGAGTGTTTAAATCATTTTTATGTTTAAAATAGATTCAACACCATTCCCTACTAAATCATTTTTATGTTTAAAATAGATTCAACACCATTCCCTACTAAAATCTCTAAAAGCTTGATCCTTGTAACCAGAATTTTCAAAAAATTCGACCAAATTTCTATTTTTTTCTAGCGAAAACGTGGCCTGTTTAGAGAGTGTGCCTTTTATTGTTTCCAAGTTAAGTACATATAGGAGTTGTCTTTAGTGTGACTTTTTGGACATTCCGGTGCTGGAATCTAGTGTAAATATTTGAGGTGAAATATTGACTTGTGTTATTTAAAATGGTTTTTTGACTGTATATATGGATTCAACACTCTCAAAAATCCCTAGGGCACTTATATTGTGTAGGGTTACCCATCAAACTTGTGATTTCAATAAATTCCTGTTGGATTTTAGAGAAATTAGACTAGAAAACACACACCAGAAATTCTTCCAAAAAGTTGCACTAAAGACAACTCGGTAAATATATAGGACCTGACGATGGAAGGTTAATTCGGGTGGATATTAGAGAAATTAGACTGGAAAAACCCACCAAAAAAGCTTCCAAAAAGTCGCACTAAAAACAACTCGGTAAATATATATGACCCAATGATGGAAGGTTACTTTGGGTGGAGAGATGCGGGAAGAGGGTGAGCCAACCTAATGGGGAGGAACGGGTTATGGGGTGGCCCACAAATTGGGCTATGAATCGATGTGGCCTAGGTTTGATTGAGATCATTACATGGCTCCAACCAATGAAGTCGCGAAAGGGTAATCATCATTCTCATGAGAGGGCTTTCTTATTTGAGAGAGCTATCTTCATTAAAACACAAAAGGCAAACATGAGCCAAAACCAAAAGCACACTTCATGTTTGATTAAAATTGAGTTTCCTTTCATGAAAAATAATATTTTTAAACATCCATAAATTTGTCTATATAATCACCAGTTTATAAGAATGTTTTTGTAACATTTATGTAGTTGAGTGAATATATAGGGATATTGGAATTGGGGAGATGATATAGATAGAAGGAAATTTATTAGTGGTTTTGTTTTGGTTGAGTTGGATGAACAAGCTACAAATTATGATTAACTAGTCTAGAGAATGTGGTCTAATAGTAAAGTGGGTATATTTTTTCCTCATAGGTTTCCTAGTCTAATCGTGGGAAGCACTATGTATCCATGAGAGCTACTCCAAACATGATTTCTTTGGTTGAAAGAAAAAAATGTTATCAATGACTACTGGTATCACTAAAAAGGTTATTTGGTTTATAAACCTTCCTCACAAGTAAAATTAATTCAAATTCAAACTCAAATTCCATACAATAGTAATATTGTTATTTTTTTAGCTAAAAATGTAAGTAATAACGCCATTTGTTTAGCTAAAAATCCAATCTTTAATGCAAAGACAATGCATTAGATATGTAATTCTATTTCGTCAATGACATGATATAGAATGGAAAGGTGATACTTTAGAAAGTTAACACCTTACAGAATGTTGCAGATGCATTTACAAAACTAATGAGTACAAATAAGCTCGCGTGATGTTCTAAGTGCCTAGGCTTTTTAGATCTTAACAATTAGCACGTGATTTAATGTGTTCTTCCTTTTACCCTTGCAAGGTATATGACAAATCTTAGAATATCAAGAAAGGTGTCATATATTTTGCATTTCTATGGAAAACTTATGTACACCCCTAAGAACCTTATAGTGGTACCAAAACATTTTGCTACATCAAGAAGAATATAACAATGTTGTAGAAAATTTCTACAAACTATGGGGAATTTATGCAATGTTGCAAAGGACTTTATAGTGCTATGGAGACTTTCTACAACACTGGGAAGAAATTCTACAATGCCACAGAGAAATTTAATAGTTGTGTAGATAATATTTCAGTAACAATGTGGAGAATATTTAACAATGTTATGCTAAGAATATTTTAACTATTGTGAAGAGAATATTTCAATAATATTGTGTTCAAAATATTTCAATTGTAAAAATAATATTTTAGTAACGTTGTGGTAAGAATGTTTCAATTGTGGTAGATAATTGTCATACTGGGAGGTGCGATGGTGGGCATATGCAATGCTAGGATTTTGAAGTCTTTTGTGATTGTCATCATGGACAAGGATCGAGAAGAGTTATGAAAAAATATAGGGGGTGTCTAGATCTATTGCTCCAACAATGCAAGATTGATGGCACCTTGATCTGGCTTATTATGGTATATGAGTGGAGAGTTGTGAACATATCTATGAAAAAAATTCTTCGAAAGTTTTTGTGTGGGATCTACGTTTTCGTGTGTTTCCCAAAGTAGGTAGTCAAGTATGAAAATATTAGGGCATCAATCTCTCTTTGGAGTTTTATGGAAAACACAGATCTATGGAAGAACAACCTTATCAATGCTTGGAAGTTGGTGATACAAAGGAAACTAGAGCTATGAAATTTCAATAATTGTTTTTTCATATCAATGGAACACTCCAACCTCACGGTGAATGATAGGGCCATGGATCTAGGGTTGGAGGAATAAAACATGTGGAATCCATCATTAGATCTAAGAATTTGCAAGTGTCGTAAGTTAGATCAAGTAAATTAGGTTAATAGATTTCTATGTAGATTCAAGAGCTTATGTGATATGAGAAAATACAAGACAAGAATCTAATCTACTCTTTAGCAGAAACCAAAACTGATCAATGAAAACAATAAGCAGAAAGAGGAAGAATATTAATCACACATAACACAATATTTCTCTAAGAAAAGCAACTACTAAAAGCCTTGACTGTCTATACTGCATTAACCAGAAGATATGAGAAGAAAATACAATGCTTGTTCGTCTTGATCAATTTCTCCACTAGTATAGTCTAACTCTCTGCCTCACAAGCCAACTCAATCCAACACTTAGCCAATTTTTCTTCCAATTCTTCTTCCTGGAAAGCCCCTACTTCCTTGAGAAATTCCTAGAGGAATCAACCCATATTTAATTGGGAAATCCACTCTCCATAACTGCACAATCCAAACATAGGTCCTGAACTAATTGCATGCACTATTTGTATGACTTGGAAAATTATACAACTGATAGTGCATTGTCCCTGAACTCTAATTTCAATTGGGTCTTCATCTGAACTAACATGCATGAATTATTTGTGAGTGAATATTCAATTAACTGGTGTTGTATTGGTGATGCATTGGTGCATTACTCCACTGCTTGACCTCTACTACTTCCTTCAACATTTAGAACTAGTTTAACTGACTATAACTCACTTCGACTGATTTATCTAATTAGAAATCCAAAGAACTCAACCTGGGCCCCTAAAATTTAGGTTCACTCTACATGACTCTAGTTAGACTTCCAACTTGAATTTCCTAAGTCAATTAAGTCAATTTAACTTAATTAACTATTACAAGTTGCTATGAGAATAAAATTACATTTTAATTCAAGGACAAATTAAATTGGAATTTCTTGTTTCTATTTTTAACACTCCCTCTCAACAATAAAGAGATTATCAGCTACCCTAATCCTGTCTCTGTGAAACTTGAATTTTCATCTTGACAATGCCTTCGTTAAAATATCTACATCTTGCTCCTCTATGGGAATGTACTCCAACAACGTCATTCTCCTTTGCACACAATCTCAAAGATGATGATATCGGATATCAATATGCTTGGACCGATCATGAAAAACTGGATTTTCCGAGAGTTTGATACAACTCTGATTTTCATAGTCAATCATAGTTGGATACATCTACTGACCAAACAAACCAACCAAAATCTTCCTCATCCAGATAGACTCACAAGTTGCTTGACTAGCAACCATCTACTCTGCTTCTGCTGAACTGAGTGCAACTGATCTTTGTTTCCTGTTGTACCAAGAAACAACTACTGATCGAATATTGAAGATCCCTCCTAATGTGCTCTTCTTGTCGGATGGAATCACTTCCCAATATGCATTGGTGAAGCCCTAAAGCTTCACTCCCTCTATTTGTCTATACCATAAACCATACTGAGTAGTGCCTCTAAGTTATCTCAACACATGCTTGACTACCTTCCAATACAACTTGGTAGGCTTAGCCTTCGCTTGACTAAGTTGGTTAACTGCATAGCACATGTCTGATCATGTGTTCACGAAATACATGAGTGAACCCATAATCTTAGGTAAGTAGTAGCTTCCACTACTTCACCAAAAGTAGCATCCTCCTTCCTTTAGTCACCTACTGTTGGGTTGTGTCATATTCTTTCCATGACTAACCTATGTAGTGAACCGGGGGGTTAGGGGGGGTGAAGCCCCCCCTTTGTTGCATTGATTATGCAACGGGGGGCAGCAGACCCCCCTGTCCGGGGGGTTTGAGGGGGGCAGGTAGCCCCTCTCTACTGGGTCCGAGGCAACGCCCCGGGAATTTTTTTTTTTTGGACCCTATATTAGGATGCACGAACCTTCCTATGGTTTTCGGTCCATGGTTTTGGACGCGATGGGTTTTTGGTCCATGGTATTGGATGCTTCGGCATGTATAAATATGTATTGTAACAAAGGAACATAATGAAAAAAATCAAGCTGGTAGTCCTGGTTTTGGGATCTAGTGGGAAATCTCTGTGTATATGTGTTTTATATGTTATGCTCTCACATTGTTTATTTTTCTATGATTTAGAATTCGTATGCAGGTAATTTCCATACGGGGTTAAAACCTAAACCTATTAGGGGAGTTTCCATGGGTTTACTACTCTCCATGTCGAACCTTTTGAGTATCTTGTTGACATACTTTCCCTGAGAGGCAAAAATTTCCTCATCACCCTGCCATACTTCCATTCCCATAAAGTAGTGCATGAACCCTAAATCCTTCATTTCAAACTCTCTTGCAAGGTCCTCTTTTCAAGACTTGATCCACTTATCATCACTTATCATAATCAAATTGTCAACATATAAAACAATAATCAACAATTTACCTTCAACCACAATATGGTAAAGGTTCGCATCCGCTTCACTTTTGTTGAATCCCAACCCGGTGAAGTAGCTATCAATCCTCATGTACTAAGCACAGGATGCTTATTTCAGCCCCTACAATGCTCTCTTGAGTTGTCACACATGTGACTCTTGATTGAAGGTCTCAAAACCTTCAGGCTACTCAATATACACCTCTTCCTTAATCATACCATTATGGAAGCTTGTCTTTACATCCATCTAATGTATCTTCCATCTCATTTTCATTGATAGTGCCAAAATGGATCTAATTGATGAGTACCTTACAACAGGAGAAAAGGTCTCATTGTAATCAATCCCATCCACCTAAGAAAATCCTTGGGCCAAAAACCTAGCCTTATGTTTCTCCACACTAACATTTGTTGCTTGCTTTACTATGTAAATCCATTAGGAACTCACCACTGACTTGTCTGCTATTCTTGGGACTACATCCCAAACATTGTTATTAACAATGGAGTCATACTTCTCAACCATGGGATCAACCCAAAATGGTTGTTGTACTACTTCTTCAGAAGAGGATGGCTTAGTCTTAACATATCTTCTCATAAGAGCCATGTATCCAGTGTACCTCTCTGGTGACATCCTCTGCCTACACTATGATGTGTGTGCTCCCACATCCTCTCTCACATCATGCAATAACTTGTCAGCCTCTTTGGTGCACTTTCTACCATCTCTGGAAGACTTTACCTGTGTGGGTGTCTCCAATCCTCGATCCTCTGCATTTGGATGCTCCACATAAATCTAAGGTTCCTCCTTAGGAGCTAAAAGATCCTCAATCCCATGTTGCTTAAGCTCCCTCTCAAGGTAACATATCATGGCCTTCTCTTCATCGAATTTTACATCCCTGTGAACCACTGTCATCCTGTTGGTCGGCATGTACACCAAATAGTTGTGAGGTGTATCAATGTACCCCACAAATATTCATAACTCTGTTGTTGGCTCAATCTTCTTCCATGCATCTTTGGTTACATGGCACTATAACGATGAACCAAAAATCCTAAAGTCACCCACATCTCGTTTCTTCCCTAAAAAAATTCTCTTCTAGTGTACTCATCCCAAGAATTCAATGAGGGCTTATGTTCTACAAATAAACAACTATGTTGCATGCCTTAGCCCACAAGTGTAGTGGTAAGCCTTGATCATGCAAAATCTCCCATGCTTCCCCTACTATGGTTCTATTCTTCCGTACAGCCACCCCATTTTGTTGTGTCTTATGAGATGTTTTCAACTCTCATTGAATGCCATCTTCTGCACAAAAGTTTTCAAACTCATTCGACCCATACTCTCCACCATTATCACTCTTGAGAGATTTAACCTTCTTGCCAGTATATTTCTCGACCAATGCTTCAAATTCACAAAACTTTGCAAAAGTGTGATCTTTCTTCTGCATAAAGAAAAACCAACATTTATGATAATCGTCAACAAATATAACATAATACTTGTGCTTATCCATGGATGCTATTGAGAATGATCCACACACTTCTGAATGGACTCGATCGAGGATCGCTTGTGGTCGAATATATTTTTCATGAAAGGAAGTTTTGATGCATTTTCCCAAAGTACACCCTTTGCATGTGTCAACTTGCTCTAGTGTCCCTTTGGGAAGACTAGTAGAAATTTGTTGCATTATTTTCAAAGCGACATGATGCAAGTGAGTGAACCGTCTGTGCCACAACTCACCAATGTCTCGACTCTGCACCTTCTCCGATTTCGTGCTCAAGGTATCGCAATATTCTAACTCCAACTTGTAGATATTCTTCACTTGAACTCTTATCCTCTTAACTTGTCTCGTGGCTATGTGATGAAGGAACACCTTTCCATTACTAAAGATCACATCATATCCTCTATCCTCCAACATGGCAACATATACCAAGTTCTTCTTCAAACCAAAAACATACATAACATCTCGCAAAGTGAGTTGAGCACCTGACTCCCTATGAAAGGTAACTCTACCAAGCCCAGTAGCACTATACCTCCTGCCATTACCCATCTCCATATGCATCTGAAGATCCTTCTCCTCCAAGTTACTGAAGAGCTCTTTGTTACTAATCATGTGGAATGAAGCTCCACTTTCCAGGTACCATACACTACCTATCATTGATGACACCATACATGTGATGAGGGAAAAGCCCATTTCGAATTGTGAGGCAAGAGCTTCACCTCATGTCACTCCTCTTGAGGGTTTATTACCGACCTTCTTGAGCAGACCCTTTGTGGCAAAATGTCCCAACTCATGACAATGAAATCCCTTGACTTTTGACATGTCCTTCTTCTTGTCTCCATGACAAGAATTCGATTTGGAATGGAATCTATTCCCCTTCCTTGTCTTTGCCTTACTCGCTAAGGCACAATTTTCGCCATCATTAGTTTTTGATGAGGATCTGTTTCTGGTATTCCTCCAAATCTCTTCTTGTACCAAATATGACCATAGTTGTTCCCAATCTAGTAGCTTCTCCCTCCCATTGACAGAGTCCTGATAACTATGCCAACCCTTGGGAAGTCCTAGAAGGGCTAGGCTCATCATATCATCCTCAACAATAGTGATGCTGACACTTCCAAGCTCATCCCAACAATGGGTGAACTTCGTCCAGTAATTTGGAATAGAGTCACCCTTCTCCATTTTGATCTTTTTGAGTTTGTCCTTCAGCGCCAATTTCCTATGGTCACTGCTATTTTGAGACAAGTCCATCAATGCCTTCCACATTGAGTATGGAGTATCCTTTTCATGGAGACTCTAGACAATGTGATCTCAAACTCCTTCATGGATAATCCTTCCTGCTTTTGTCACACACTTTATCCATTCAGCCAGATATTTAACATTCGATGTTGGAGGCTTACGAATGCTATGATCTCCAAATTTTTCATGGCTATTGTCTTTCAGTGTTGCCTTCATCATGTCCTTCCAAGATATGTAATTTTAGATTCCCTCCAAGGCATACTCAAATTTTGCAACTTGTAGAAAGACATATTGTTGCTCTGAAGTATGAACTTGAAAATTCTATTTTAACCTGCACACCAAACTTGAAATATCCTCTTCTATATTTTTTTAAGATCTAATACCATGTATATTTTTCTATAGATTCAATAGCTTATGTGATATGCTAAAACACAAGACAAGGATCTACTATACTCTTCAGTGGAAACCAAAATTGATCGATGAAAACAATAAGAAGAAAGCGGAAGAATATCAATCACACATAACACAATATTTCTATGGGGAAAGAAACTGTTGAAAACCTCAACTATATATATTTCATTAATGAGAAGATCTGAGAAGAAAATACTATGCTTGTTCATCCCGAATAATTCTTCCACTAGCAAAATCTAACTTTTTGCCTGACAAGCCCGCTCAAGCCAACACTTAGCCAATTTTGTTGCCTGCTAAGCCCCTACGTTGCGCAATTCCTACAGAAATCATCCCATATTTAATAGGGAAATCCACTCTACATAATTGCGCAATGCAAACATATGTCCTAAACTGATTGCATGCACCATCTGTACGACTTGGAAAATTATAAAACTAATAGTACACTATCCATGAACTCTAATCTCAACTGGTTCTTCATCTAAACTAACATGCATGAATTATTTGTGAGTAAATATTTAGTTAACTAGTGTGGTACTGGTGATGCACTAGTGCACTACTCCACTACTAGTTCCTCTAATAGTTAGAACTAGTTTAGCTAACTATAACTTAGTTACACTGAGTTATATAATTATAACTCTAAAGAACTCAACCTGGGCCCCTAAAATTTAGGGATCACTCTACATGACTCTAGATAGACTTCCAACTCAAATTTCCTAATTCAATTAAGTCAATTTAACTCAATTAACTATTACAAATTGCTATGAGAGTAGAATTACAATTTAATTCACAATTTAACTGAAGGATAAATTAAATTGGAATTTCTTGTTGCTATTTTTAACAAGTTTCCCTTTCAAACAGTCATGAAAACCCTAGATTTTCAACTAGATCTAGATCTATAGGATTCTCATTCAAATATGTACATGAGGGAAGCGTTTCAATTTTTTTTTGAAAACCCTAGAAGGGAAATCAGATATTATCAAGGTTCGAATGGGGGATTTGATAAACTTGTTGCGGTTACAGATTTTTATTTATGTGGGGAGAGAACTGCAAAATGATAATCAGATGCAAGTTTATGGAATCGAACAAGATTCATCCATTTCCATAAACCTAAGGTTGTGAGTTGTTTATCCAAGATCCAGTAGTTCTAAGGGTCCTGTTTCATTTAAGGATGTAGTTAATAGAAATGTAGGGACACAAAAAGACTCTAACCAAATACGTAATATTCCTAGTCCCTACATCATGGAACAGATGAATTAGGTTTCAGTTATGACAAATAACCTTATTGAGGTTAATGCACTTTACACTAATTTTCATTTTGCAGCAGTTATGTATAGATTCAATAGATT
>APFE030384850.1:0-21403 GCA_000404065.3 Pinus taeda
TCCCGGATTCGCTCCCAAACCGGGAGCTTCTGAAAATGGTCGCTCCCGCTCCCGCTTCCGCTCCCGCTCCCCGCTTCCGCTCCCGCTCCCAAGTAACATTGGGCCAGCCCCAAAGGTTCAAGTTGGCCTGAGCCTTTGACACACCTATTTCGGCTCATTAATTTACTATATAAAGGCAACCCATTTTCCTCATTTGGACACCAATTCAAATCACTCAATTTTCATATACATATTCTTCTGTTCATGCAAAGGAAAGAGAGGGATAACAGGCCGAGTTCTCTGAGGCAGACTGAAATCTCTAAGGCACAGCTGACCAAATTTATGAGGCTATCTTAGCGGGCCAAATTTATCTCTGTTTGACTTGGGGTTGTCTGTGGTTACTAGTTAGTTTGACCTTGTTTTGACTCGAAAGATAAGATTGTATCTCTTGTTGAATTGAATAATTTCTCTAAGAAAATGTTGCTGGGTTTTTCCCTAGTTAGGGTTTTCCAGGGTAAAATTTTTTGTCTCGTGTTTGGTTGTCTCTTTATGATCTTACTGTCATTATTGTTTGTATTGTTGAGATCTTTTGCATAATTGCTTAATAAAGAACATGACACAAGAAGAATTAAATTAAGAAATCATTAAAAGTAATTATCAGATTAGAAGGTCTTGAAAAATCAGCAAGTATGGGACTAGCATTTAATCAAGAGGACCAAGCCCTTTTTGCACCTCAATGTTGGTGACATTGATTCTTGAACTCCTTTGTCATGACCCTAGTAAAATTGTACTTATTACTCAAACAAAATCTTGACTTTACATGTTAAGTTTTTTTTCTATTCTATTGTAATGCTTAGAGTGTAATATTGATGATGAAGATCCTAATATACACAATGATTTTGATGATATGTAGGTATTTGTTGTAGCATGAATTTTTATGGACAATAGAGGCCATCTAGAGCCTCTTTGTTGATGTATTTTTTATGCAAATATGGATTGCACTTGGTGCTATTTTTTTATATGCATCTTTGCTATATGAGAAACTTTGCATATTTGTGTATAATGTTTGGATCCATATGGACGCACATAAATATTCACATTTTTTTTTTCAAAATCTGAATATTTATGTACTTTTTATTGACTGATTTTTTGGTTTGTTTTTTTTTCTAGTTCCCAGTTTTGGGGTTGAACATTTTGATCATTGGTCCGATTATAATAACATTGGTCCATTGTCTATTGTTCATTTTGTTAGTTTTTCTCATAGCAAATCTGATTTATTTCACTTCAATAATTTATTAAAACCCCAAAAAATATTTATCTCAAATAGTTTTTAATTTGCCGAAAATTAAAAACTATTTGAATATGTCAATCACACCACAATAGCAAATTTTCACTCAACACAATCTTCCTTAATTAAACTTCTTTGGAATTTTTTGGGTTAGACCCACATAGAATACATAGAAGAATATAGTTGTTGGGCACCTAGAAACTCGACATCACTAGGGAAGTCGGCCTCAAGGAATTTGACCCTTTGATACCAATCCTCCTAAAAAAACTCGGCCTTCAAGAAATTAGACCTGTCTCACTAGCAAATTGGCTCCCTTCTTTCTCTCCTCGTACAACCCGTGTGCACTTGAGAAATCAACCTCTCTGGATATTTTGACCTCTTACACAATTTGACCCTCCTCTTTAGCAACCCAACCTCCATCATTCTTGAACTCAACCTCCAATTTCTCCTGACCTGTTGCACTTCTCACTTCTCTTTAGTCTAGTTGAGCCTCTTGCTCTAGAAAAAATCACTTTTTCCACATGTGTGTATTGTCACCTCTCCCTTAGGTTTATTTTATAATTTAATTAAGCCAAAATCCTTAATTCTAATCTCCTAAATGATTAACAGCTAGGATTAAATCCTAAGCCTCACTTGAGATCAACAGTTGCGATTATATCTAAATCACTTAAATAATTTTATCATTTACCCTTAGAACTTTGGCCTAATAGCCCACAATATATAATTAGACTAATTATTGTACTTTTCTTAAGTTAACCTTAGGGAAGAAATCATAATATCACTTACCCCACCAAGTAAGTACCCAAAGAGGCAATCAAATATCTTTGACATGCTAAGACACCAACCCTATGTAGAAGACCTTCCGAAACTACAAAAATTTCAAGACTCACCCTCCTAGCAAAGAAGGGATTCTCCACCACCCTCATCAAGTCTCTGTAAAACACAAACTTCCCTTTACTAGAGGCTTGGTGAGAATATCTGCTATTTGCTCCTTTATGGAGATGTATTGCAATCTCACAACACCTCTCTAGACCTTGTCTTCTGATGAAGTGGTATCAGATGTCTATATGATTGGACCTATCATGAAACACTGGATTCTCAAAGAGCTTAATGCAACTCTGATTGTCATAGTGAATCATAGTTGGACCCATCTCAAGACCAAATAATTTTGTGAGCATCTTGCGAGGCCATAGCCTCACAACTCACGAGACTCACTGCCATGTACTCTACCTCTGCAAAGCTAAGTGCCATTGAGTGTTACTTCCTGCTATATCGTGAGATCATACCTAATACCAAGCTCAAACAACATTCAAAAGTAGATTTCCTGTGCATTACACTCCCTTCCCAATCGAAATCTGTGTAGCCCTACAATTGCACTCCACCAACTCTGACATATCCTTGTCCAGACTCTATTGTACCACGAAGATGCCTAAGCACATGCTTTGCTGCCAACCCAATGAACCCTCCTTGAATCCACCATAAACTAGCTTAGTGTGTTCACTGCAAAGCAAATTTCTGGCCTAATGTCAACCAAATACATCAAGGACCCGATCAACCATCTGTACAAAGTGGGATCCACCAACTCACCCTTGCAAGCACTTAGCTTCCTCAAGGTGGTGGTCATAGGTGTAGATATCAACTTGCAATCCTCCATCCTGAATCTCCTCAGAATCTCAACTGCATACTTTCCCTCCCTAGGAAAATCTCTCCTATCTGCTTTGTCAATTTTAGGTAAGTTCTATGCTAGAGCAATTTATTTAAATTTTCACAATTAGCAATCACATCAACATTAAGATAAACTGCAAATAGAACATAAATATAAATCGCAGAGGACAAGCCAAGACAAGAGGACACAAGATGTGGCGCCAGCCAGGACAAACCCCACAATGTGTGGGGAAACCCTTGATCAATTGTTCTTTTATGTTCTTCAAAGTTCAGCAAAGAAAGAGAGAGAGATAGTACATTTACAACAGAAGTCAACACTTTGACTTAGTTAGATCTAACATAGATCATTTTGTATAATGATGAGATCAGTTGAAGACAATTTGCTTCAACTGATTCTCCAAGGTGACTCCTTCACCTATCATCACGCTGCATTTCATCCATTTGTTGCACCTTACCAAGTAGCACCATCACGCTGCTCATGATTTCATACATCACGCTGCTGCCCATGCTCCATGCATCATTGTGCTGCCCATGCGCATTATATCATACACCATGTTGCTCATAATGCTGCCCATCATGTTATGTTTCTGTTGCTTCATTATGGAGTTCATATACATATCAACCTTAGCTGCTTGCTATGGCTTGCAGCCTAGCAAAGTAGCTAGGCTATAGTTCCACGCAATACTCCACGCAGTCTCATTGTTTTTCGTATTAGCTGTGTGAATCAGGGATATGACTGTCCTGTATTCTATACACAGCATATATATATGACTGCATTCCATCATGAAGAAAATGATTACGTTCCAATGTGTTCCTTACCTTGTTGCCTTGCTTGCGTTCAATACTTATGTGCGTCCTTGACTTCCATACACAATGTATACCCTTGACGTTATTGTGGCTACCATGCGTGATATATTATATTGTCATGACTGCATGTTATATATATTTATCTGCGTTCCATATAATATCTTTGTGTCCCATAATATGATTGCGTCCTGACTATCTCCCGTTCCATATATATGACGCTCTAGCGTGAAGCGTGTGTATATATCTATATATATATATATATATATATATATGCGTCCCTAATATAATTGCATCCTAACTGTCTGCCTCTAGCATGAAGTGTGTGTGTATATATATATATATAGATGCATCCATAATATAACTGCGTCTTGATTGTCCATATTTATGTGACTGCGTTCCACGTTCCATATTCCATATGCGTATAATAGGACCACGTGGTATATTTGCTAATGCGTATATATATAGAATTGCTGTGTATGACAACGTTTTATTGTAACGTATTCCATGTATATGTATGACCTGCGATGCTGCGTATGAGAGCGTTTCATTGACCTTGCTGCAGCTTCATTCACCTTCAATCACCTCAGGACTGTGACTGCGGCTACCATGCATTGATTGTGGCTACACCATTATGTGCGGTCACCATTTATGTTACAGCGTGTAAGTGCCCCATGATCTGTGTTGGTAGGTTTTCATGACTGCGTAGATAAGGCATCATCTTTTGGGCCAACGTGAGTTTCTCTTGGTGTCTCACTCCTCTAAAAACCCAAGACGTGGAGAGGAGGAGATCACTCAAGAATTGTGTCCAAATGACATCCAATCTTCTTATATTTATAGTAAAACGTGTAGGAGATGAATAGACATGTCTATTGGGCTTCTGAGCCTACTCAAATGATGGTCAGCTTGATAATAATTACTTTATCGAGATAAATTCATATCTCCATAAATACTTATCAGAATCAAATGATCTTTGGATCATTCCTACACGTCTTGACGAGAGGGATCCAATAAATACCCACATGGAGTTTGGCCCTAGTTGCCAATTTAACATGCTTCCACAACTCCAATCCCAAGAAGTGGTTCATGAGCCCAATATCCTTCATCTCGAACTAAAAAGCAAGTTCCTCCTTGCACATCGCAATGAGCCTTTTCGATCCCATCAAGAAGAGATCATCAATATAGAGGACGAAGTTCAGTGGCTCACCCTCAACAAGTACATAGTACAAGTTTGAGTCCACCTCACTTTTGGTGAAGTTCAATCCAGGTAGGTACCCATCAATCTCGGAGTACCATGCATGAGGTGCCTGCTTAAGTATGGACTCTGTATAAGGCCTTCTTCAATTTGCATACATGAGACTCCCTCCCACGCACCTCAAATCCACAAGGTTGCTCAATAAACACCTCTTCCTCAATCAACCCATTGAGGAACGCAATCTTCACATCCATTTGATGTATGCTCCACCTCATCTCTATGTCAATAGACATGACTACTGTAATAGATGCATGTGTGGCAATAGGTGCAAATGTCTCCTCGTAGTCCACCCCGTCCTTTTGGGAGAACCCTCCCACCACAAACCTCGCTTTAGACTTCTTGACACTGCCATCAACTACATGCTTGATCTTATAGAACCATTGAGAAGCGACCATCAGCTCCCCTTTAGGCCTCGTTACTATGTCCCAAACATCGTTCCTCATGATGTAACGATACTCTTCTACCATGGCATCCCTCCAAACTTACTGATTTGTTGCCTACTCAAAAGTAGAAGGCTCAGACTCACTGATGTTGCTCATCAAGGCCAAATAACTGCAAAATCTGGTTAGTGGTCTACTCTTTCTAAAGGTCCTGCTAGGAGCCTCCACATGCTCATTTGGATCCCTAAAGGTCTGTTCGGCCTATCCCGACCTTCTCCTTGTAGAGCTCGAAGGAACATCTCACTCCTCCTCTTGATCTGAAGGTTGTGCTCCTGTTGGTGGTGTTGTTGGTCCCTGCTCAACCTTCGAAGCCTCTCGCTCCCGGTCCTCTACCGTTGTTGGATATGTCCCATGCAAACTCCTAAAGGTAACACCCTCCTTAAATCTAACATCCCTCTTGACCACTATCTTCATTTATCGTGGAATGTAGACCCTATAGGCCTTTGAAGTCTCACTATATCCAAAAAAAAGCCCCTCTCTAATGAGAGGTCCAGTTTAGTCCTCTTCTTTGATGGAATGTGGACATACACTGGACTACTAAAGATGCGAAAATGACACATCTCTTGTTTTACTCATGTAAAAGCCTCCTCGGGAGTCATGTCTTCCATTCCTTGTGGGGACTCCTATTATGCAAAAATACAGTCGTATTACATGCCTTTGCCCATAAGAACATAAGCAGATCTTGATCATGGATCATGGCCTTGGCTGCACTGACTATACTCTTGTTCTTCCTCTTTGCCACTCCATTTTGCTGTGGATTGTATCGCACTATCAGTTCTTTTGATTCTTGCTTGTAAAAATCCTTAAACTTGTTGGAGGTATACTTGCCCCATTGTTTGGTCTCATGGTCTTGATCTTCCTCTAGATCTAGTTCCCCACAAGAGCTTTGAACTCTTGAAACCAACCGAAGACCTCATCCTTGGTCTTTAGGAAGTAAATCCATGTCCTAGAATAGTCATCTATGAATGTTGCAAAATAACTGCTCCCTTGAGATAAACTCCACTAACATAGGACCATAGACGTCGGAATGCACCAAATCCAACACACCTTTGGACTTGGTCTCACTACTAAGAAATGTTGCCTTGGCCTACTTGCCAAGTGCACACCCCTTACACAAATCATTATGCTCTATACTGAATTCCGAAAAACTAGTGACTATCTCCCATAACAATGGTAGAGCCCTGTAGTGTAGATGTCTCATTCTCCTGTGTCAGATCTCACATAGTTTGTCATTGCTATGTACTAGGGCTTTCATTGGATGTCCTCTTAGCAGATATAGATTAATATACCTACTACCTATAACTCATGTCACCTAAGATTAGCCCCTTTCGGCTTGACAACTACCTCACCTCCTGTGAAACTGACTTCAAGTCCTTTGTCCTCCATGGTCAAAATTTTGAGTAAATTTTTCTTCATCCCAGGTACATACATTACCTACTTCACCTCCATAAGGCACCCTAAGTCTAGTTGGAACTATATGTTGCCAATGCCCTCTACTACATACCTAGTGTTGTCACTAAGCTCCACGTGTAGATCTTTGTTCTCCTTGGCCATACGAGTGAAGACATCACACAATCCTATCATGTGACGAGATACTCCATTGTCCACAAACCACACCCCTCTTGTAATGGTGCTAGAAAGACAAGACACTAGAACAAATTTCTTCTTGAATTTGTGAGGAAACTCATCCATCTATGCAGATGCAATTGTTGTTGCTTTCCCCCTGCCTTTCTTCTTGTTTGGACACTGTTTGGCATAATCATTGAATTTGTGACATGCAAAGCACTTGAGTTTGCTCATGTCTTTCTTTCCTTGTGAATATGCTCCTCCACTATGATTTTGCTTGGCTTTACCCTTGCCCCTCTTTGCTTGACCAACAAGGGCAAGGTTCTCCACATCTCGACCTTTGTGGTTATGGATTCCTCCCTAAACTTCTTTTGGGTGAAATCATCCCACAATCTAGCCCAATCAGGAAGTTTATTTCTTACTATGATACCTATCACAAATGTAGCCCACTACTTGGTACACCCTTTCAATGCTACTTTGACAAAATCCACCCTAGCCACCTCTTTGCTAGCAACTGAAAGTTCATCATGAATTTGTTGAATCCTTGTGAAGTATGAGGCCACAATCTTAGATCTATTCATCTTGATGCTATTAATCTTCTTCCTTAGAACCATCTTTCTATTCTAGTTGTCACTCTATGTTAATTTTGCTTAGGGCTATTTTGTTCTTTGCTTTGATAATTGCATTTTATTATTTCCATATTTAAATTCACCCTATAACATCATATCATTATTCAGATTTACATCATTATTCAGATTTACATCATTATTCAACAACATATGCAACTATGTAGAAAGAACAATATCATCATCAATGCAGTGGAACATAAAGAAACGATAGAAAAAAAAAACATTCACACATAGAGACACAAGGATTGGTTGGAGACCAGGGAAAAACCCACTATGGGGAAAACCCTTTCAAACTCTTTTTCTTATTAGGCTGCCATTGAATGATTCAACAAGAGAAAATATAATGATCCATCTCAGCAACCATAAACCTGTCTAGCAAAATCAACTAGACAATATCCATGAGATGAATCCAACAATGCCAATAATCCAAAAACCCTAATTCAGGTACATGTAGTCAACTGCGGACTCTACGGTTAACGGGTGAAAACTTCGGTCAACTGAAAAATTCAACCTTTAGGTTCCAGTCGTAGGGAAGATGTGTCATGCTTGCGGCTGAAAGGCTTTGGTCGAAATTTCTCCTTGACATACTTGGGGCTATAGACGAAATTTTTCCATGACATGCTTGCAATTGAGACCCAAAACCCTAAAAATAGAGATGTGAGCTTTAGACCCTACAATTTCAGACATGTGCCAACCAATCTTTGCGAACTTGCCTCAGACCTGTGCAAGACAAACCAAAAAAAGAGAATAGAAGAATGTCTCATGATCATGTTGAGGTCACTTGTATTTATGTCTTCCAGGGATGTCCAATTTGCTTTAGGGCCAACCTGATTAAATATGCACATGTGGGATTTAATTAAAAAATACACCTTCCCTTATCCAAATTGAGTGCTTTAGTAGTCAAAATTGGTCCTCTCGAAAAGAAGAATCTCATCCCATGGTTGGAATTTGTCACTAAGTTGCCAAATTAACACTCCCATCTTAGCGAGGGAGAAATTCCAACTACATCATGTAATCATCGCAAGAATCTTGTCATCAAATCATCTCCAATCTCAAGTATCTTGTCATCACTACTCATCTCTGCCCATCTCTTGCTTATTCATGCTTATCTCTTGATTGTCCCTGCTCATATGTTGAACATTCTCAAATCTTAAAGAAGAAGAATTTGATATTGGAGGGGAACCTATGCTACCATCCTCTAGTCATCATGGAGCCATTGCTACCATGTGGAATTGTTGTTAGTGGGGAGCCCAATGCTACCACCCAGGAAACATCAGAGAGCTTATCCTCAGGTAGCCCTGCTCAACCTGGAACCACATCGACAAGCTTAGTCAACTCATAACCATATCAAGGAGCACATCTCAACCTTAAACCACATTGGGGAGCACATCTCAACCCGAAATCTCATGGGGGAGCAAAACATCTTCAACCCCATTTTGAGCAATAGGTGATATAGGGGAGCACATCCTATTGCCCACTGATCTTCCCAACAATGACATTCAATAGTCATGTGGTAGAGCACTTGCATCATAATCAGCTTGGGTTGTACACCCCCAAGTACACTCTCAACCCATTGGTCAGACAAGGAGCGACAATCCCAACAAGCCCAGCTTGTGGGTATGATGCCACCTGGGGTATACTCTGCATAAACCAAGATAGGGGGCAATACACGACTTGTCAAAATAGACAAGGATCACACACACCCTATGGGTAACAGATAGGGGAGCAACATCTACGACCCTATTGTCCAGAGATCCCTCAACCCAGGAGCCCTCCATCTTAATTCCTCACCCTGGGAGCTCAGACAAGGGGGGGGGGGGGGGGGAAGAGTTGGCTCAGTGTTCTCGGTCAGTGGTGCTCTTTTTACATCGTGCTTATATATGGTACCTGGTTAATGATCATGTTACGATCAAATCAAATGTCATATCATAATTATATATATCATAAAAATGATAATTTATTCATCCTCCCTCTCCTGGAGGCAGCGATCACAAGCCTAAGCTTGTCCCTTATAGCAACACTGACTCAATATATGAAGAGATCTCAGTCCCAGCTATATAGTTGATTCTCTGCCAATCAGATCCCACTCTATTATCTCAATGTATCCTTGTCATTCAAAGCCTACTCAAATAGCTCTCCAAAGAGCTTCTACGTTCTGCCTCACAACTAGCCATGCTAACAACATCGTACTCAACCTCGATTGTGCTTAAAGCTACGGACTTCTCATCCAAATTATCATGGCAGATCTCATACTAAGGCAGCACACAGATGTGCTTATATCATCAATCACAATCCTAATCAACATCAGTACATCCATGTAGTCACATATTGCAGGAAGAATATCTCAGACCAAAAATTGGTTGTCCCATGCAAATATGTCGAATGGTGTTTGATGGTAACTCGATCTGTATGAAGCGGCTCAATTAGGTTTCATGTATATATATATATATATATACATGGACAGGTGTTCACATGGAACATCAATGCTTCAATCAACTATTGGTTGCCAAGTCAGGTTCAACAATATCTCTTCATAACTTCTTAAAATTCAATTAGAGTGTCCAAGAATTCGTGTTTCTAGTTTCTTTAATAGCTTCACAATATAGTTTTTTCTTTTCCTAACTTCATAATGTAATTCATCATGCCATGGTTCTTCATTTTGAACTTCAAAGGCCAACTCCCTCTTACCCTTGATCATTAGAGGAACATCAATGCTTCAATCAACAATTGGTTGCGAAGTTAGGTTCAACAATATCTCTTCATAACTTCTTAAAATTCAATCAGAGTGTCCAAGGATTCGTGTTTCTGCTTTCTTTAATAGCTTCACAATATAGATTTTTCTTTTCCTAACTTCAGAATGTAATTCATCATGCCATGATTCTTCATTTTGAACTTCAAAGGCCAACTCCCTCTTACTTCGATCATTAGAGGCTCATTACCTGTCAAGAATAAACCATCAGCATATAAAACCAAAATCAATGTCATACCTTGGACCACTTTTGAAATAGGGTTTGGATCAACACATCTTCCTGGCTTTACTAGATAACTATCAATGTGTACATACTAGGCTCAGGGAGCTTGCTTCATACAATACTTTCTGCAAACATAACACTTGACCAAACCAATATGCTCGGCCTTGCACAAATCAATAATATGCAATGCTAGATCAAAACTAATATCAAAACCATAAAAGTTTCTTCCAATATCTCTATGACAAACATTTCAGACCAAATGTTAGGGGGAACTCTCATTCAAATACCAAGTTACAACAACCTTTTATCAAGCATTATCCAATATAACTTTATCAAGCCATCCTTATGATCATAACATGTGCCATGAATCATTTCTACCACTAAATATGAATGGATATATCAGGGACAAGTCATATAAGTTTCATGCATATACCAAGATTGAGTCATATAAGTTACACCCATTCATTGTGAGATTACTGCATACTTCAACAATTTGTACTACAACCAATGTGCTCAATCGAATGAAGTTAATATAGAGAATCAATGCCATCATTAATCTCACTGAAAGTCACAATGCCCACATAGTACGGTCATCAAGGCAAATCATCAAATATCAAGTCAAATCATTAGTCTGAGTAAAAACCCTAATTTGTCATCTTTGTGAATTCAATCAATCCACAAGTCAAGAACATATGAAGCATCATGTCAATGTTCTAAAGCATATTTATGAACTATCAAGCATCATGTCAAAATTCTAAAGCATCATCAATCATCCAAGCCAACATGCCAAATCTTTGAAATTGTTATCAAACACTATTGTCGATGATTAAATCAAAATGACATATTGATATGCATATTTCGGTCACCTGAAAACACAAGTTTAGTCAACACATTCCTTGCTCAGAGAACTTTTTGATGTATGCTCCATATTTGAAGGACTGCCATATTGCTCGTGCATTCTTGATTTTATGCATAAAGCTTCAAATTTGTGACCTACAGGCATAACTGCACCCATAGGCTTTCTTTTGTGCGGTTGAGAGGCTACAAGCCTACAACCACACTATTATGCTTGCTTCTGTGCGGTTAGGGTTTATACTAAGGAAAACCCTTCTCTTCTTAGACCAAAACTTGTTGTAGACCAACAATATCAAATAATTGTCTATTCATGTCCAGAAATCATACTTCAACAGTAAAGAATTTTCTACACATTTAATGCAAATGACAATAGTTGTAGGGATCTTATGAAGAGCTTCTTCCTCTTAGTGAATAGCCCCTTCAACCATTATTATTCAAGTCATCAACCTATCTATAATACTGTCGTGCATCAATAGAACTGTTAGATCATAAAATCAAACTATATTAGGTTCTAACACATATATTCATCATGGTCATAACATGTTAGTATCAACTACTTCATCTTCTCATATGAACATGACATCAAATATCCATCAAGGGTTAGAGTCATATGATTAGTGCAACTGACAGGTGTATCATCATACTTTAAAGATCATAATCACTACATTACTTCTTTGTCATTTAATTCAATCCATCAAGCCAAGACATTCAATTTTACCATATGTTATGATTATTAATCTCATCAAAACCTAAGCACGGTCAACAAAAGGATCCTGAATATCAATCTCATTGTTATACTTCTATCATCGATAATATCTAGCTACCATATATAAGAATCAATGTGCTAGCTTTCTTTATAAGATCAAGAAATCCATTATGTCTAAAATGCCAAATATCAAGTATACCAAATTCCAATATATCAAAAATCAATGTTTCTAGGTAGTTTTACAATGACTTAATAGAATGTAAGATACTTATCCAATATCAAGTGCACCATCTCATCATAAAACTCCCTTTCATATGAATGCATGAGCCATTTGTGAATGTGATATACTCATCATACCTTAGGGCTTACTTTGCCATCCAATATTGCAACTTAAACATAACATTGAAACAATACATCACACATCCCTTGTAGTATTCAAATACCCATGTACCTTCTTATTTGACATTGGCGGTGGGAGCACTTTGTCAACTTCCTTGTCATTGGCAATTGTAGCTCTTCTCTTCCCGCACTAGCCATCTTTCCCTGCATCTCATATGATCCTCAAGAATGATCCACTTATCACATCTCATCAAGAGGTTAGAAGTATCCAAACACTCATATAGACATGCAGGAAGTATAAGTAATAATCAAAGCAATAAACTCAGACAAGAATAGAATCGCAAAGAGGTAACATAAATCTAAAAGGTACTTATCTTTTAACAAGGGGAGATCAACTCCCTCTTGAACCAGCCTTCAAGAGTCATGACCATCCATTATCCAATGACAATGTTGCCTTCAATATTTCAACCAACTTCCTTAATAACCAAAACCTAATTGAGACTATCCCATCTAAGGCTTCAACAAATCTGTCACAAGTGCTTGAACATATTCACATTTGTCATGCTAGGATTTCTAAATTGCATATTTAAATCTTTGCCATAAACCAGCGTTTCTCCCAAACCTTATCCCCATAATATCCATCAAACCCTAATAACCAAAATTGCTTAGAGTTTCCTTCAAACCCTAGTATTCTTTGAGGTCTCTTCCATATTCTCTTGCTTCCATCGACGATGTCATCATAGGGGTGATCTCCATGATTTTTCTTCAGCCCAACTCTGATTCCGTGTTAATTTTTCTTAGGGCTATATTGTTCTTTGCTTTGATAATTGCATTTCATTATTTCCATATTTAAATTCACCCTATAGCGTCATATCATTATTCAGATTTACATCATTATTCAACAACATATGCAACTATGTAGAAAGAATAATATCATCATCAATGCAATGGAACGTAAAAGAACATAGAAGAAAATCATTTACACATAGAGAGACCAGGATTGGTCGGAGACCAGGGCAAAACCCACTATGGGGAAAACCCTTTCAAATTCTTCTTCTTATTAGATTTCCATTGAATGATTCAGCAAGAGAAAGTACAATGATCCATATCAACAACCATAAACTTGTCCAGCAAAATCAATTAGACAATATCAATGAGATGAATCCAACAATGCCAATAATCCAAAAACCCTGATTTAGGAACCTGTAGTCAATTGTCAATGTTTGTAGTCAACTACCGAACTCTACGATCAACGGGCGTAAACTTCGGACAACTGAAAAATTCAACTTTTAGGTTCCAATTGTTGGGAAGATGTGTCATGCATGTCGTTGAAAGACTTCGGTTGAAATTTCTCCATGACATGCCTGCAGCTAAGACCCAAAACCATAAAAACATAGATGCGAGCTTTAGACCCTACAATTTCGGACCTATGCCAAACAATCTCCGCGAACCTATGTTGCAAGAGACATTGGTCCCAAGGGCATTTCAGGCTAGCACTGATGCTGAAACGCGGAAACGCATTTGGTACGGCTTGGAAACGCATTTCCGGCCATACTGGCACGTTTCATGTTGGGGAAACATGGCCAGTATGGCTGGAAACGAGTTCCCGGGTCGTATGACAACGTTTCCACTTTAACTATTGTTTATTCCGATTTTATTTATTTATTTTGCTTTTAATATTTTATTGGGCGAATAAATCTTTTGGATGCTTCTAGATGGCTCTCTCAACTTATAAAAAGACTCTCCCCTCATTCCCTCATCGCGCAAATTGAGTGAGTTGTTTCACTTGGAGACAGATGATTTTGGCGAGAAAAAAAGAAGAGAGTAGTGGTTTCAGCGAGGGCATTTTCAACAGTGAGCAGAGGAGATTTCAACAACAAGAGAATGAGATTTCAGCAGCAGATTTGGAGTGCAAAGTTTTCAGTTACGACATTCTTGGTTTTTGGCTCAGCTACAACCATATTTCTCTTGCCTATTTTGGCATTTTTCGTAAGAAGCATTCATTTTCTTAGTTTTTCCTACTATTTCTTCTATTTTTTGAGGGTTTATGCTTCCAAATATATGAAAAACTTTTTTCTTTACATTTTTTTTTTTTTTTTTGCAGCTTTGGCATCCAACGAAGGTGCAACTTCAAACCCCAAGTCCAACCTAAGGGTTGAATATTATCCTCTTTGGAAACATGTTCAGAAGCTTCAAAAATGTGGAGGTGGGGTCTCATGAGAATGATGATGTAATCTTTGCATAATTCGTATAAGGGCTTCTACCCAAGAGTGAAGGAACATCTTTTGCATGGAGGAGGACAGGGGATTGCATGTTGCATAAAAACAACAGACCCATTGGCAAGGAGAGCATTTCAAAGAGAGCAAGAAGAGGTGGATGGAATTAAAAGAAGGCATGATGAGCTTAGTCAAGCTACTCCTCAAGCTCCACCTAACATTGAGCTAAGGATTGTAGTTGAAGCAAGGAAGAGGAGAGCCAGTGCCACTCAACAACATGAACAACCACCATCCGAAAATACCAGAGGGGCATCCACTTCAGTTCAAGATAGCAGAATTGCTAAATTGGTGAGTGTGCAAGCGAGAGAAGAAACTGATTCAAGAGTGGCTAGGTGCATCTATGCATGTGGTATCCCATTCAATGTTGTTCGCTCTCCTCACTGGCAAGATATGATAAGGGCAATTAATAAAGCTCCTCAAGGGTACAAGGGGCCCAACTATGAGAAAGTCAACACTTAGCTTCTCAAAAATGAGAAGGAGCTTGTGGAGGATATCTTATCACCAATTCGTTAGTCTTGGAGTAGTTATGGGGTTACCATAGTCTCAGATGGATGGATAAATACAAGGCGCAGACCATTGATAAATATCATTGCCACTTCCCCCAATGGACCAATGTTTTTAAAGGCGGAAGACTGCTCAGAAGAGGTAAAAGATGCACAGTTCATTGCTGATGTTTTGTTTTGTTTTTTTTTTTTTTAACACGGTCGAACACTGTTATATTATAAAAAACTTCAACAGAGGGACAAGTCCCATTACAGATACTAGAGGAAGTGAAGTAGAATTGATCCAAAATGGGCACGCAATCCCTTTATCCAATTCACTAGGCTTGATTTTTAAGACTTGGAAAGCAAACCGGCTGTATTGCCATATAAACTGACCTAGTAGCAGACAATATTTACAATGCATAAGACATTTTCACCAGAACTGATTAACCGAATCATCAGACGACTGCTCTTTTTTATTACTGTTCTTGGTTGAGGCCTCCCCTTGCAGGCTTTGATTCATAGATCTTATGTGGTTGATGGCTTCTTCCAAGTGGTTGCATTTTTCTTTTAAGCCTTCAATTTCCGCCTTTTGCTTTTCAAGTTTTTTCTTCTTGGATTTGTTCTCTGACTGAACTTCTTCTTTGAGTTTGTTGAAATGCTTGATGAAGCGGGCAATCATGAAATAGTGCGCCTTGCAGAGGGTGCAATTGCTGTTGGTGATGACACGGTCCAAAGGATTTTCTGACATTATTGTCGAGTCTTGGGTAATCTTGGAGATTTTGAGGCAGAACTGAGCTAGCTTGCTACAGAGAGAGGAGTGAAGGTTGACAAAGGTTCTGGAGGATGGAAGCAGGCAGATTAGATAGATGAAGGCGGGGGGGGGCAGTTCAGGGGAGAGAGGATAAAATGTTGAACTCAGCAGGAAAGAGGGGGTGGGAAGCAAAGAGTCGCAGGAAGAGGGAGGAAGCAACTACTAAATGGGGAATAAAGAACAAAAGGGAGAGCGAGAGGATGGAAACAGAGAGAGTGAGGAACAGAGAGCTGAGTAACAGAGGTCAACGAAGATGAAAGAGGCTGGATCACAAAGACAACACGAATGTTAGAGCAAAGAATGAAAATACAATCTCAAAAGGCATAATCAATACCTCGCAGAGCTGTCTTTGAGGAACTTCTTCAATTGATGAGCACCGGGGACGATCTGGAATGGGAGTTCGTGCCTTTGCCGAGAGAGTAGAGCGCAACTGCAACACTGAAATGGTGGAACCAATGCACCACGCGCTGATTATAAGCCCAATCAGACGTCAGAGCCTCTGTATGCTAATTGAGCTGCTCAGAGATACCTCTCAGAGCTAACTTTGAGGAGCAATCATGGCTAAAGATCACCAAGGGCGATCTAGAATTGGAGCTCAAGCCTTTGCTGAAGGAGCTGAGCGTAATTGCAATTCTGAGATGGCTGAGCCAAAGCACCACGGGTTGTTTATAAGCCCACACAAGCTTCAGAGCTTCTGAGTGCGGATCAGACTGCTCTGAGATATTCCTGTCCCGAATGTCAATTCGAATATTTCTTGAGCAGCCTCTAAGGATTGTGAAATGACTGCTGCCTAACTTCTGAATAATCTTATCATGAGACTCTTCCCAATCCATTATACAGTACGGATTTTCCATTAACCTATGGATTTCCTTGACAATGTTTAAGGAGTGGGAATGGATATTGTCAGTGTGTAGGAGATCGGACATCTAGTTGCATGTTCTGAAGGGAGAGGCGGACTTGTTGTTGAGATGATTGTTGGGGCCTTGGATCACGAGCCTGACTGAGGGGAGAGGCATCTTATGGATTGATTTCTCATATGTGTTGTTGTTCTCACGGACCTGCCCTATGGGTCTGGTGATTGCACTGCTGGCTAGAGAATCTGCCTTGACATTATTATTTTTCATAACTTGTTTGAATTGTATGTTCCCCAGTTGCTTTGAATTATCCACTATCCTGAGTTTGATTCTATTGAGGGCCTGCTTTTTGAAGTCACCCCCTGAAACCATAGCTGCTATCATAATTGCTGAATCGCCAATTATGACTGGATTTTTGGCTTGTAAATTTTTCAGTATGCAGGTACTTAGTAAAAGGCTATAGGCCTCTGCCATGTTGTTTGTCATATTTCCCAATCCCCATTCATAAGTGATGATGACTTGCCTGTTTTGATCTGTGATTATTCCCCCTACTCCTGCTTGTCCGGGGTTGTTTTTGGAAGCACCATCAAACTGAAGAGTGAGAGTCTTTTGTTCTTGAATCCACTGCTCAATTTCGATTTGAGTTCCCCTGAGTTTCCAATTTTTTTCCCCTTACTTGACTTTGCTGGGAATTGGTTGTTCATTGAGTAGACCAACGGAAATTTATTATACCATTCTTCCTCTTCTTTCTACCAGTTGGTTTGATCTTTTTTGTTACAGTGTTGGCACTTATCATTTCTACAACTAGGCCCAGAGTTTTGGCCAAAGTGAGAGTTGGGTTTGGCTTTTGGTTTTTTAAGATGCAACTATTCCTGCAGAGCCAAATTTGCCAGCATAGAGTAGGAGGAATGCATCTCCATATTCGGATAATTGTGGCTTTGCCTTTTCTTGCGTGGGGGTAGCCTTTCTCCCAGTTTTTGTAAAGAGTTGTGACCTGATCGAAGTTTGCTCTGGGAGACCTCAGGGGGCTGATGAGTTGGTGCCAGCAGTGTTGGGCAAAGGAGCACTCGAGGAATAAATGTTGATTGCTCTCCTCCTCCTTGCAGCAAAGGCAGCACATTAAGGGACCTTGAATCCCTTTTTTTTAGATTTTCAGCAGTGAGGCCCTTTTGGGAGGGTCCACGCAATTTTTTTTTTTATCTTTGGGAGGCATTCATTCTTCCAAACTACAGACCGAAGGTTCTAGTTATTTAGGTTGTTGCTAGATTGAAGGAGTTGATACCCATATTTCACAGTGAACTTTCCTCCATTTGGGTCCCAGACGAAGCTGTCTTGAGCGGATTTGTTTGTTGGAGCAACTCCCATCAGTGTTCGCTTCAGATCTGCCCACTGATTTTGGAGGTGTTTTGGAAGAGTAAGGTCCCTCTAAGCAGACCAACTATTATGTCCAAACCGAGATGTCGTATAGGGAATGAATGCTTTTAGCTTCCATCCACATTTTCAGAGGTCTGAACTGCTGGAGAAGACTTCTAGGCTCCGAGCCCATAATTCTATTTGCCCAAAGGTTTGTATCTTTTCCATTTCTAAGGGACTTTGAGATATGATTTTTGATTTGGGGAATGACTTTTTTGATCAGTCTCCATGCTGGAGTACATGGTCTTTCCACTATCAAATCAGTGAGAACCTTGGAGTGTTGCCCATTAAGGTATTTTTTCTTGAGAGCCTCAACCCACCAACTGCCTTTTTCCATTAACATTCTCCACACAAGTTTGAAGCCCATCGCTTTGTTAGTTAGACTTGGGATTTTGATAGATATGCCACCTTTTTCGAAGGGGAGGATCTCCTGTTCCCATCAGACCAAATTGAATTTTTGTATCTTGTTTCCCTCCTTGCCAGAGAAAGCCTCTCATAATTAATTCCAATTGTTTGTGAATACTTGCTGTGGCCAAAGTGACAACGTACTGATAAATAGGGAGGGCTGAAAGAAGAGCTTTTATGAGGATGGTCCTGCTCACTAGGTTCAACCACGACAACCCCCAACTTTGGAGAAGCCCTCTCATTTTTTCAATCTGCTTGTTCCAAATCTCTGACTTGACAACTTCCTTTGCCAAGGGAAGGCCAAGATAGGAAAAGTGGCTCCAGTTTCTTTGGACTGGGATGTCCATGATTAGAGAGATTCTTTGTATTACTTGAAACGAGACATTCCAAGTGTAAATTCTGCAATTTTTGTTGTTAAGCAGTCCCCCTGAGACAACGATGAAAGTGTCTAAGATTCTCTTAAATCTCCTTGCAATTAGGCTTGAGGCTCCTCCTATTAAAAGAGTGTCATTTGCAAAGAGCGAGTGATTTATTTCTTTTATTCCTCTCGCTATACTTATGCCTGTTATCTCCTTTTGTTTCCTTAGATTTTCCAGATGTATGCTTAAGGTTTCCGCCATGATGATGAAAATGAAGGGTGAGAGGGGGCAGCCTTGTCTCAGTCCTCTGGAACTACAAAAGTAGCGACTAGGCCTTCCATTGATTAGGGGAGCTGTCCAAAGATTTGATATGTATTCCATAATGATGTTTATAAATTTGCTGGATATTCCAAACTTTCGGAGAACAGTTGCTAAGAATTGGTGATTGACTCTATCGAAGGCATTTGCCATGTCAAGTTTTATGATCATACCTCTTTCCTTTTTATGCAAACTGTTGTGTATTGCTTCTTGGACCAGAATAACATTATCTGTTATTTGTCTTTTGGGGACGAATCCTCCTTGGTTCTCTGAAATGAGAGTGGGCAAGAGCTTTTTCAGTCTATTTGCCAAGATTTTGGTGACGATTTTGTAGGTGACATTGCAGAGGGAAATGGGTTTGAAGCGATCAAAGGAGAGGGGGTTTGGTTCCTTGGGGATAAGCGCCAAATGGGAAGTTTTTGTGTTTTCTCCCATCTTGGTTTTTTTGAAGATATTTTTGACCATCCTAATGAAATCTTTCTTTATGATATCCCAATGAGTCCTGTAACAGGCGATTGTGAAGCCATCAGGCCCGGGAGCCTTGTTCGGCTGCATACTGTACACGGCTTCTCTAATTTCTTCCTCCGAGACTTCCTGTTCCAACTCTCTATTTTGCTACTCATTGATTTTGCATTCTACTGGTATAGGAAGTCCACGCTGTCAGTAGGCTGATGTTCTGCAGTTAAGAGAGATTTGAAGTGGTTGTGTGCTGCTTCTTTGATTTCCTCTTGCTTTCTTAAATCTTTACCTTCAGCAGTGATATTATCAATTTGATTTCCAACTCTTCTGAGCTTAAGATTATTATGGAAGAAGGAAGTGTTTTTATCTCCTGCGCTAAGCCAAAGGTACCTCGATTTTTGTCTCAGATCCTCTTCCTCAGCTCTGTTCTGCCTGTATAGTTCCTTGAAGATTTCGTTTTCCTGAGCTTGCTCTTCATTTGAAGTTTGCTGAGCCTCCTTTTCCTGAGTCCATTTTTCCAATTTTCTATGTAACTCGATTTTTTTGATTTTCTCTATTGTTGCATTCTCTTTTGCCCACTTTTTGATTGCTGATCTTAGGAATTTTAATTTGGATTCCCAGACATAGTGTGGGGATCCAGTGACTTCTATCTCCCAACTTTCTTTTATAATCTTGCGGAAATCCTCCTTGCTGTCCCATAATTTATTGTATTTGAATGGGATTGGACCGAAATTTCCTATTCTATCTAGGATCAAGACCACTAGTTTATGATCTGAATCTGTGGGATGGACGATCTTACTTTTTATGGAGGAGAATCCTGCTACTATGCTTTCGTGGATTAGGATCCTGTCGAGTCTTTCTTTCATGTTATGTGTTCTTGCTCTCTTGTTGCTCCACGTAAATTTCCCATTGCATGGTGGAACGTCGATGAGTTTATGGATTTCTATTATTTCTTCCAGAGTGTCTCTTGAACGGCCAACAAGATATTTTCCTCCTATCTTTTCTTCAATGTTTCTTATTAGGTTCAAGTCACCGCCCAAAACTGCCTTCCTATTTTGACATGCCTGCAACTCTGTTTTGATAGATTCCCAATAGTTTGCTTTGTCCCTGTAATGGTTTGGAGCATAAATGTTGAGCACAATGAATTCTTCTTTTGTGATTTTATTTTTGAGATCAGTTCTGACCCGCCAGTGAGTTGAATTTTGTCTAATAAGGTCCCATTTTCTCTTGTTCCACAATGTGCCTATTCCTCCTGAGGCACCCAGTGAGTCTGTTGCTGTTCCTGCAAAGCTTTTGTGTCTTTTTGTGAATTTTTGAAAGTCTTGGTTGGACATTTTGGTCTCTTGGATCAGAAAGAAATATGGCTGCTCTTGACTGATTATATCCTGGGTTGCGTTGGATTTTAAAGAGGAGCCCAGGCCCCTGCTATTCCAAGAGACCAAAATCATTACTTACTGGATTTTTGGTGAGCCCCGCTCTTCTCCTTTGTCTTCTCCCCACTTACTTTTTGCTTGGACAAAAAAAA